>MU223472.1:250039-264896 GCA_018584345.1 Thuja plicata
TCATCATTTAGCTTGTTTTTAATCAAAAATCCTTCATGCTAGGTTGTATTAGTCACTGATTCAATAGCATATTCTGAGGGCTGATATGTTGTTAGTCACACTCCTCCTAGTTAGCAGGCAATAGGTCAGTTTTAGTGGGTTTCTATGCTTTTTCTAACCCTTTTGCACTAATATAATGATCTATTAAGTGTTTGTGTTGCTTCTGACAGGTACCCATTTACACACACACAAATAGTTGTGACAGTTAGAAATAAAAGCTGAGAGATCTTTTGCAGGTTATTGAAGAGGTTATCTTTGAGTACATTTTGTATGCTGGAATATGATTCTCTAAACTTAATACAAAGATCCAGATTCCAATCTCTCTTGTGTTGTGTCTTGTGAGTTATGAATTTTTCTTATTCATTAGCATAGACTTTCTCTATGTTTATGTACTTATTTGAGAGTTCTGATATAGGATCAGATTAAATGAGGCTATGATTAATGCATAGATTCATTTGACATGTGCTAGGATTTTATTGGTAGTAGGGGTTTGGGATAATTGTGTTATGGCCTAGAATCTTTGATGAATATTGATTTCAGTATATTGTATTTGAATCAGAGTGTAGCCCAATGGATAAAGCACTGATCTAAAGTTGATAAGTTCTATACTATTGCATATCTAGTTGCATATTGGCTATGTTCTCCTATAAACAAACATTAAATCCATTAATTCTATATTTGTGCAAGTTTGTTGTGAATTCCTATCTCATGCTCCATTTCATGGTTGATGTTCAATGTGTAATTATCCAATTATCTAGTATCTCTCAGTTATGTTGATTTATTGTGAGATTACTGCTTGGTAATACCATATAGAGATATCAGAGGGTATTATAAGGTATCTCCCCCTTGGTATAGCAGAACCTAAAGAGTAGAAGTATTGTAAGAGTGCTTGTTAGTTGGTCCTTTTCTTGCATGAACCAATTTTTGGAGATGGCTTCTCTATAAAAATAGTCATAAGAAGAAGAGGTTGTTGTTTTTGTTGAAACATAAAAAGAAACCAAAAAGAAGGATAAAGGAAACCATTATGAGTTTGAATCATAACATAAGATTTATCATAAAAATCTTCTGACAATTGTTTAATGTAAAGATCTTATTTAGTTATCACATTCACCATGCAAGTAGGATCAACAAGGGCACCATGGGTAGGAAGGTCATTAACCTTTGCAAAAATATAGACAGGACCATCAGGTGCTTTAATTGTCTCAGTAGGGTCAAAGGTAATGCAAGGCTGAGATAGAGGTTTAGGTTTAGGTTTAACTTTCTCAACTTGGTTAACAACATGATTGGCTTCATTAGATTTTTCATCATAGTCAATGCATTGGGAAGAAGAAGCTTGATCAATAGTATTGGTTGAATTATATGGCAAAGGATTGGTGTAGATTTTCAATTTTTGGTTAGGAGGTGCAACAAATTTGTTTCCTTGATCATGGTCACCATCAATAGATATAGCCTTAGAATAAATAAGATCTTGTATAATAGTTTTCAAGTGGAAACATTTTTCAATATCATGACCATGCTAACGATGATATTGGAAAAAAGATTTAGGATCAAATTATTTGGATTGAGGTTTAGGTGTGTCAATGATTTTGATAAGAGGAAGTGTTGACACATTAGCATTAATTAACTTCAACATCACATTATGAAGAGATTCAAAAAACTAAGTATGATTCCGAGCATGTTTAAAAATAGACAACAAAGGAGTCACACATTTGGATGTTATTGCCACTTGTTCATCAATAATTTTGGATGATTTTTTTATTTTGTTATAGTTTGTTGGTTTTTGAAACTTGTTGAAATTGGATGCGGCATCACTCTTATCAATGGAAAAGGAGCCATTGGAAAGGTACTCTCAAATTGACTCACTTGAAGTTGATAATGATGAAGCACTGAACATAATTGTTGAAAAAAAGAGAATTCATTGAGAAGTATCTTATCTCTAATGTTACTTTGTAAATTAGTAATAAAAATGCATTGCACATCAATATTAGGCACATGATACAAAATTTGAGCATGCAAATGGTTAAATCTACCAATAAAATCACCATTTTTTTCTTGAACACCTTGTTTACAATGCATTAACTTAGTTAGAGAGATTTTAGGACCAATGTTGTTTTTAAATTGTTCAATGAACACATTAGCAAGTTTTTGGAAAGAATCAATTGAATAAGGAGGCAAGGAACAATATCATTACAAGGCTTTGTCTCGAAAGGTTATAGTAAAAAAAATTTCCATGAACCTATGGTCATGAGATAAATCACTACACAAGGTTTTTAAAGTTTTAAAATGAGTCACTAGATCACCCTTACTACTATAAGTGTCAATATGAGGAATCTCCATGTATTTCCTGATAAAAACACATATAACATCCATAGACAAGGGACTAGCATTATCACAAGTAGGAATGTTGAACTTAGATTGAGTCATTGATGAAATTTTTTGTTGCAAAGAAGACACAGTTTGAGCCAAGATATTAATTGTAGAGAGAATGCTAGGAGGAGAAATAGGAGAAATGTTAGGAGCATTGTTGGAAATTGAAGGAACGATTGAATATGAAAAAGGAACATTATGATAAGTAGGCATGGATGATGGAAATGAAACACATGGCACACTTAAAGGAATGGAATGAGAAATAGGATTTGGAAGACTCACATGTGTAGGATTGGGATTTTGAATTGAATTTGTTATGATATGTGGAGCATAAGTGGACACACTATGAATAGAAGTAGAGATAGACAAAGAGGTCTCAACACTTGTAGGAGGCGGAATAAAGCCTAAATCTTGAGCACAATCCCTAATGGGTTTTACATTGGCTTCAATGAGATGATAAATTATATGCAAGAGGTTAATACCATTTTCATCAGTGTGAAAAGGTTTCTTTAAGTGCTCTACAATGGAAAGAGCTTTAGGATTATTGTTTTCTTGACCCACCCATTGTTTAAAATTCTCAAACTCATGGGAAAGTTTTTGGACTTGAGAAAGAGGAACACTTAGTTATTTTTCTTCATAATGAGAAGAATGAGAATATTTATTCTCAATGATAGGGTTGGGATCACTAAGATGCATTTGGTCTCATCAAGATTCCTAGGAAGGAGGGCTCGAGATTAGAGGAACCCATAAGTATATGAATTATTCTAACCAAAATGTTATAGGTTGGAATCAAAGTGATGAAGGTCATGGATAAGGGAATGAAAGGAAAGAGAAATATAATGAAATTTGAAAGAAATATACAAAAAAAAAATCTTTTAGCACAAGCACATTAACTATCAAATTCAAACTAGATATGAATTCATACAATGTAGAAAAGATGTAATGTAAATAGTAACTATCAAAATGCATAAAAATTAGATCTAGATATGTAATTGAAACATTTGATAATTCATGTAAAGAATAGATAACTGGGTGGTCCCACAATAGTGTGTCCCACTTTTTTGAACATCTTGATTTTTGCTAAAATTACACATTTTTAAGAAAATATGATGATTTAAGACTTGAGACCTCCCATTTGAATGAGTAAATTGGAAATGATTAGATAAAATCCTCTTGGATCAAAATCCCTTTGGTATAATCTCTCTACTCCTCATTCATCTATAATCGAGTCTCCTTTGCACCCATCAAAATGCTGACCAAAAATCACTTTGACATTAAATTTTTGTAGGATCAAATAAATTCATTTGACAAACCCAAATACAGGATGATAGTACTCAAAGAAAGCTTTCCAATTATTATTATTTTTATATATATTGAGTTTATTAAGACTTTTCTTTTTAAGTTTTACTAAACATACGTTGTCTGACCATTTAGCAACTTCTCTGTTTGATGCTTCTAGAAAATTAGTAAATTAGGGAAAAAAATTATGAAAAATATCTAGGAAATAGGTATATATGTTACCTTTCTATCAAAATAATAATAAATGAATTTCAATATATAGAGATAGAGTTAGAGCGATCCAAGTGAACCTATGTCCAAATTATATTTAATGTCACTTTATAACTCAATAAACTATAAATTATTCAACCAAATTGAATGAAACCAAATGGATTCTCTAGATATTGGTGTTACAAAACTAAATTAAAAATAATTATATTCTTATTAGTTTTATAAATAAAGTTATGTTGATCAAAGTGAGTGTCACTCCTGAAAAATGTTGATTTTTCACACAAATAATTTTTGAAGGAGAAGGAAAAATGGATACAAATAAACTCCTAATTTTTTAAAAAATATACATATTTATAAACTTGAAATAAAATGCTAAAAGTCACTGGTTTACATCATCTTCAAATTCTTAATGGTTTTACGACAATAGGTGTTTGAAAGTGAAGTTTTTTTTTAGAATGTTTGTTTTAGTGTCAAAGTTGGCCAAAAAGTGGGACACAGTTTTGTGGGATCACCCAACTACCAAATCAAAATGTATAATGTGTGAAAGAGGAGGGTTCACCAAAATGTATCATAGGTGATCCTATAAGCATGCAAAGAAAATCTAACACCAAGATCAAAAGAGGAAATGTCATAAGTCAAGTTTACCAAAATGTATCATATGAAATGGTGATAAATGCTATGGAGGAAGATCACTCACCACAAATATATGTGGGTATGATACATTAGTAACACTCCCAAAGGCTCACCCTCAAACTCAAATCATATTAGCACAACCCAAAAGGATGAAGGGGTGCTAATGCAAGAGCTAGATTTGAGGATGGGGTGTGATTTGGGGATGGGTTTCTTTAATGTCAAAATGTATATGATATGTAAAAAATGATATAAAAATCCATGAAATGAATTGATAATATGACAAATGAAATGAAAAATAATAATATATAATATTAGATCTGATGCATAAAAGTAAGAGCTAGATGAAAATAAGAGGAAAAATGAACTCACCTTGAAGCTTAGGAGAAGAGGAGTGAACTTTAGGTTTAGTTTTGACTGTCGCATAATAATTAGAATGAGAAATGGTTCTAGATCTAGAACTATGACACTTGTAAATTCATACTATGAAAATTCTAGATCCAAAGGACTATTTTGAATGAATTTGTCCTTGTCCAAGAAAGTCGACCTAGTCCTGGAGACTCAGAATCTAATGAAACCTAAAAAGATTATGCCACTGAAATGTAACTCCCAAAATATGGATGTGAAACTCTGAAAATATGTTCCAGCATATAAGAAAAAGGGAGAAATGTCATGGAAAAGGGATTTCCTTGGTCAAGCCCCTATATAGGAATCAACCTTGAAATGAAATAGAAACTGCATAAGGAAAGAAATGTAAACTAGATGAATTTCATACTTACCTTGCATGAAAAACCCTCATATATGGATGTAGAAATCAGTCAAATCCACAAAGATGCTTGAAATGTATCCTTGGAATGTGTTTTAGAATCAATGATTCCTTTACAAATGCAATGGATTTACACTTTCCAATCCTATATCTTGAAATTAAAGTATGCTTGAAATCTTGAATGTATAAGAGGAATGGATCTTCTTTCTTGCTTGAGAATTCCTCTACTTGACCATCATGGTTAAGAAATTTGTATCAATGAGAGAATATTGTCTTTTCTTGGATATATTGAATTGGATGCTTACCTTCAAATCATGAAGCCAAATCCTCAAAAACCTTGATTGCACTTGATCTTAAAACCACCAATAAATTGCTTGCACATAATAGTCAGATAATATTAATAATGGATCATAATAGATGTCAAAATGAGAGGAGAAGACCCCCTTTTATACTCATTTCAAGATTCAATATTGTCTGACCGACCACAAATTAAGATCAGGAAGAAGAACCTTTGCATTAGGCCTGGAGCCCACTCAAATTCAATGCCCAAGGACAAGGTTGAATTGGGTCGACCTTGTCCAGGAGAAGGCCGAGTTAGTTAGACCTAGTCCCATCATTATTAATTTCAAAGTAGATTTGGGTCTTGGGAAGTGTTTGAAGTTCCGGGAAGAGAAAATGAAAGATGCGGGAAATCAAGCATAAAGACATTAAGATCTTGAAATCAATAAAATGGGATCTAATGTGTCCTAAATCCACCAATAATGGGTGATAAATTTTTAGGATGGTATAATATGTAAATAGAAAGAGTAGAGATAGGTCCAGGGAGACAAAAAAATATTTGTATAGATAATTAGAGAAATATAGAAAGAGAGAGCAATAGGGAGAGAGGGAGAGAAATGGGAGAAATAATGGTATAAAATAGGATAGATAAATGTAGCGAGAATGATAGAGGGTGAAGAGAGATTTGTACGGAGAGGCAAGAAGATGGAATCAAATCAAATTCTAACCCTTTTAAAACATAACCTTAAACCTAATTAAACTCTAACCTTAATCCATAAGCTTAAATAAATACCAACCTTAACTTTGAACCTAATATAATTCCAACCTTTAAAAAAAATATTAATCTTCAAACTAAAAATAAACTAAATTGAATCTTAAACCTAATAGTAAATAAAAATAAATCTAAATACCCAACCAAATTAAACCCTACCCATAACACTAAAAAACTCAAAAATTAGTTCCCTAACAATAAACAAAATTAAATAAACCCTAAAACTAAACCAAATCGATATATGATCGTAACCCCAAAGAAAATTGAACCCTAATCATAAACCTAATTGAGCATCAAACCAGATTAAACATTGACCCTAACCCAAATTTTACCCTGTCCTTACACTAAAACAAATTGAACCCTAACATTAAGCCTATTTGAACACAAAAGTAAATTGAACCCTAACCCTAAACTTAATCAAACAATATAAGAAATTAAACCTAACAATTATCAAATTTGTATTGTCCTTTTAATCAGATCAAATCAACATGACATACAATCAAATCAAATCTTAACCCTTTTAAAACATAACCTTAAACATAATTAAACCCAAACCTCACTCCATAAGCTTAAATAAATACCAACCTTAACTTTGAACCTAATGTAATTATAATCTTTAAACAAAAATGTTAATCCTAAACCTAAAATAAACCAAATTGAATCTTAAACCTAATAGTAGACAAATCTAAATCAGAACCCCAAACCAAATTAAACCCTACCCATAATTCTTAAAAACTTGAAACTCAGTTCCCTAAAAATGGTGGAGACTTCAGGCGGGAGTGAGGAGCCATTGTGCGGGAAAGCAGTTTCAATTTTGAATGGCATGCTCGGCAATGGAAGTCCTTCTGTAGCTGGTGAGATTATGGATGGGAATTGCAAGCATGTGGTTAGTATTGCAGGAGGGGATCCACTTGGGGAAGGGTCAGTAGCCCATCACTGATGTCAGCACGACGTCATCACTGAGAAAACAAATCTGGCACCTGAAAATATTTCTAGTCACTAGAAGGTGATGTTACCTACTAAAAAGTGATGTCGGCACACACAGCGACTGGAGGGCAGTGCTCGGCGGCGGAGGTGGCTCCCCAATGGCGCAGTGGTGGCGCTATGGTGGCACAGGGTTGGCATGCTGGCCGTGGGCTAGGCGCAGGTGGCGCGCTGACCACGTGGGTTGGCACGGTGGTGACGCATTCTTCCAGCACCCAAAAATGTGTTTTTTGTTTTTTTTAATTTATTTTTCTTGAAAATTGTGTCGTACAACCTAGGAGAGAGAAAAAAATACGCCAGAGGCCACTGTATCCAAAATGGACAAAATTTATATGAAAATATAGTTTCTCGGGCCTCCTGAGCATGATGGTGAGGTCTGTTTGCACCCAAAATGCACCAAAAAATTCCTCACCTTGAGATTGAAGACAAAACCCTAAAAAAGTTGAGATTTTGGCCTTCGATTATCTGCTTCAGAAAACACCAGAACAGGCAGTAGCTGTACAACTTTGATACCATGTAGGATTTGAGAAATATAAATCTATAGAACTTGAAGAACACCTGGATGAAAATACCTATTATAAGAGAGAAGCTGAAAGAAGGAAAAAACAAAACTCATAAATACTCAAAAATGTGAGAGCAAAAATATATTCCAAGTTATGAAACAATAATTACAAGTTCGACCTTAAAAAGGTGAATGAAGCCCTAAAGGAAATAAAACCTAGGTTGCACATTAATAATTAACATAAATATTAATTATAATACACCTAAGAGACAACTTAAGCAATAAGAGTAATAAAACAACTTAATTAGTTAAACCAATGTGATTTAATTAATAAGCATGAAGGATGATTACTCTAACAAGCATAAAGGATCCATCAAAGCTTTTTTCACTTCTTCCATAGAAACAAGGGCAAGCAATTTCCTATTTTGTTCCTCTGTCACCATAGCGGGGACAATATCTAAGGCCCTCTCTATAAGTTGGCCATCTTTGTTTTCTACTGCTTTATTTTTTGAAAGAAAGGCCACCGCTTCTTCATTTATCATCTCTTTATCCTGCACCTCTATGCCCTACTCATTTTGGATGATGAAGATCTTGTTATTCTCTCTTCGTTGTTTTAGAGAGTTGTGGAAAAAATTTGTATTGAGGTCTCCCTCCTTGAGCCATGTTTCTCTGGATTTCTGCCTCCAAAACATCACTTCCTTCTTCAAGAAATCCTAAATTTCATGTTGCAATCTATTTTCCTCCTGAAAGTCAGCCTCCTCCATTCCTTTCTCAATAACTCTCATGCTTAATGCTGTTAGTTTTTCCTCCACTTTATGTTTTTCAGCAAAAATGTTTTTAAAGTGTGATCTTTTCCAAATCTTCAACTGGTCTTTAAGAAATTGTAGTTTTATGAAAAAAATGAAAGCTTTGTTACCTGGTCTCTTGGGATCTTGTGACCACCATTCTTCAATTAAATCACTAAAGCCTTTTGGAGTAAACGACATTGCCTCAAATTTGAAAGGGCATCTATCCAGGGAAGCCTCATGTTGTATTCCCAGACATATTCAGAAGTGATCAGATCCTTGGAATGGGAGAATCTCTGCATCAAAGGACCAATCAGTGTCTGCCCAGTTACCACCTATAAAGAAATGATCTAACTTCTCTGCAATGTCTAAGAAGCCTTCTCTTCTCTTTGTCCAAGTAAAGTCACCTTTCTTGAAAGGGATTTCTATCAAACCACAACCAGTGAAAAAGGAGATGAACTCCCTTTGGCTCTCGCTACTCCATCCCTTTCCCCCTCTTTTATCTTTAGGGGTTAGGATAGCATTAAAATCACCACCTAAAGCTACCACTTCATCACCTAAATTTTCCAAGATACCTGTCAAAGTATTCCATAGTGTCTTCTTCTGTGTCATACTATTACAGTCATAAATGTTAAAAAAGGAAATGAAACAATGGAGATGCTTCACATGCACTCTAATCCATTGCCAATATTGACTCAATTTTTTAACAGTTACCTCCAATGCCCCGTCATTCTAGAGAACACAGAAGCCCCTAGAAGCACCTTGAGCACCCAAAAGTTCACATTTCCATCTACCAAACTTTCGCCTAAATAACTCACTGTCCTCTATTTTTATTTTAGACTCCTGTAACAACACCAGGTCCGGCTTCATTTGATCAAGACACCTCTTTGTCAAATGAATGTCAAGGGTGTTGTAGACCCTGACATTCCATGATAAGGTTTTCATAGCTCCTAGGAAAAGGCATAGCCATTTCTTGATCTTAAAAGTTTGGTTTGGTCAGTAGCATTTCCTGCAATTTCCAACCTCTTTCTTGTGAATTTTTCCCCTCTTTTCTGTTTCTTCCCCGTATTCAGTGCATTTTCTGCAACCTCCAGATATTGTGAGAAAGGTGTACATTTTACCATTTGAGTGGATGGGCATATGGTTTTTGTTCTTTCATCCTTATGTTCTCTAGTAAGGGTCTCATCTATAGGCCCCCTGAACTCCTTTCTCCATATTGGTGATTCATTTAAAGGTTGGGCTATAAATTGTTCATCTATTTCAGGCTTTTTAGTCTCCTAATCTATAAACCATTTTTCTTGTTCATCTAAAAGTTTGTCCTGCTCTAGCCCTTTGCCTCTCTGAAAGGCCCCTTCCTCTCCCACCTTTTCACCATTGGCCCCATCATCAGCCTTCCATATTGTGATATTATGTTTCCATACCCCATTTTTTATTCCCAAGGTAACTGTATCCGGGATTGGATTATTTTCTTGCAGATTAATCAAAATTCATGGATGGATAGAAGCGTCTTTGTCATTTATCATTTCCTCTACTTTTAAGAAGGTTCCTATAATGATTCCTATCCCTCTAAGGGTTTCCTCACCCCAATATTCTACTGGTAGGTTGTGCATGCTTAACCAAACTGGATATTCCTTTATTATTTCATTTTGTGGGTTAAAGTTTGCTTCCCACTCCTTCAAATAAAGGCCTCGTTCCTCTATAAGGTAAGGGCCATTATGAAGAATCTAGTGCTTATCTTCCTTCTTGGAACCAATCCCCATATAGAAACCATTCGTTAGGGTTTTAAGTTGACATCCATTTCCCTAGACATATTTGCACCAGGTTCTTATTTTGTTTACAGAAGGCCATGGCCCTAGCCATTTAAAGAAAAAAACTTTGTCCTTCAAAGAAATGGTTGCTTCCTGCCATTGGGCGTCAGAAATTTGAATAGTGGAGGTTATCCCATACCTGATATTATCTGTGGAGGGTTTCCCTTGACCATCAGTGCTCTTTGTTTCTCCTGTCTCCTTTGGTTGTTTAGGTTTGTAAAACTTGCTTTCTATTTTCCTGAAATCAAAATGTTTCCCGGTTTGTACAAAATCTGCTTCCTGTGTTTTTCTAGAATCCATATTCTCCATTCTCCTTCCATTCCAGATCATTTTTTGTGCCCAGTTACGGTTGGAGTAATCATTCCTAGACTTGAAGGTCTGAGCATTTATTTGAAACTTTGCCTGAGATCATTTACTGAGAGGCCATGTCTTCCCATACTGCGATCGATAAAAAAAACCCGCATGTTTCCTGAAGAGCATCCCTCCATTATGGTTTTGTGCTTCGACTTGAAAAGTTGCAAGTGACTGTTGCCTCCAACGTTCTTCCCACCCATCGTGCTCCATTTTCTCTTTTCCTATTCTATACCTTTGTCATTGTTATCAAAGGGGGAGGAATGTAACTAAGACATAAATTTGGCTAAGTCCATCTTATCTAATTAAATGTTGAACCTTGGTTGTAAGATCTATAGGAAAGAAGCCCCACTATTTCACCAAGGGTCAAGGTAACAACTCTCTATTGAGAACCACGGTAGAGAGCGACCTTGTGCGGACTTGAACCTTGGTTGTAGGCACTACAGGCAAGAAGCCCCACCATTTCACCAAAGGGCCAAGCCCTAAAATGTTGAACCTTATTTTTAAGCTCTACAGGTAAGAGAGAGAGAGCTCGTGGGGACTTGAACATTGATTTTAGGCACTACAGACAAGAAGCCCCATCATTTCACCAAAGTGCCAAGCCCTTAAAATGTTGAACCTGGTTGTAAGCTCTACATGCAAGAAGCCTCACTATTTCACCAAGGGTCAAGGTAACAACTCTCCATTGAGAACCACGGTAGAGAGCGACCTCGTGGGGACTTGAACCTTGGTTGTAGGTACTACAGGCAAGAAGCCCCACCATTTCACCAAAGGGCCAAGCCCTAAAAACTTGAACTTTGGTTGTAAGCTCTACAGGCAAGAAGCCCCACTATTTCACCGGGGGTCAAGGTAACAACTCTCCATTGAGAACCACGGTAGAGAACGGCCTCATGGGGAATTGAACCTTGGTTGTAGGCACTACAAGAAAGAAGCCCCACCATTTCACCAAAGGGCCAAGCCCATCATTTTTTTTTCTCTATTATTTTAAATAATGATAACTTAATTAATATTTACATAATAAAATTAAAATTAATTAATAAATCAAATAGATAAAATTATTATACTTTTCAATATCAATCACAAAATAAAATTCAATTGTATTTGTAGAGTTCAATTGCAAAAATAAACTCCAATGCATTTGTACAATAAATTATTTAGGTACAACATTCAATTGCATTTATACAATAAGTTATTTAGATATAAAATTAAATTGCATATGAACAATAACTTATTTAGGTATGTAAGTATCAACGTCAACTACTTTTATTTGAAGAGGAAAGGTAAATGTTGATCACTACATGACACTTATTAAAAAAATTGCAAAGTTCAAACTGATTAAACAGCTCATTTCACTAATTCTAATTATTTTTAAGAACTATTATTAATAATTTAAGGCCGAGATATTGCTCTTTGAGTTAATAAATTTGACTCGATTACTAAGCAATGTCCGCAATTTGACTTTATTTTTTTAATTTACTTTTACATTTTAGAGTTTATAATTTAAGGTAGGCTTATTTCTTCATGACCGTTGAAAAAAACAGCAAAGCGAAGTTACCTATATGCTTTCATCCAGTTTTGTAGCGGAGGGATTGCTACCATTTATGCCTTCAATTTCACTCTTATATAATAGGAGAAGCTCTCAGGGTTTCCTCATTTGGTTCTGGGCCAACGACTGTGAGAGAATGTCTTAAAAAAGCAATGCTGTCGTTTAATGTTTTCAATTTCACTCTTATATAATAGGAGAAGCTCTGAGGGTTTTCTCATCTGGCGTGTGTTTTCACTCTTATATAACCCCATTGGTTGTGATCTTTTGAAGTACATGGGGAAATTGTAGTCTGGAAAATTGAAAAGAGGCGAAGCCTATGAATCCCGAGGAGCAAATCTCCTGTGTTGTGTTGATGATGATGCGAATTTCATACTTTTCATTGCCTCTACCCCTAGGTTTTCTTTTGTTATAAGTTGATACAGATCAATACATGTTATGGATTTTTCATTTTGCTCTTATTATCGTATCCCGCTTTAGATCTCTGAGGTTGATTTACAGCGTCTAAGATTGCAGTTCGCTTGCGACAGAAATTTTATTGCAGCTTCATATGGACACTGGGTTTGAGGTTTCAGATCCTAGGTTTCATGTCCCACTAAATTGATATATAAATTGAGGGTTTCTTTAAATTATATTTAATTAGTGTAGATATTTTAAGTATATTTGTTCAAAATACACTTATCTCTTTCTATTATAGGAAATAGTCTACCCTCTTATTCCAGATCCTCTGCAATTTTGCTCAAGGGATTCAAAAGACTCTTTCACAACATTAACTCATCCAGGAGGACAATACAGATCATTTTTTGTTTAGCCTTAAACCTACCATTGACTTGTGGGATGGCCAGGTATGCATTCCCTCATCAGATGGCTATATCTTATCATCTCTATCTCTGGACTAAAATTAGCTAAGATTTATATAAAATGTTCTAGAGCTTATTTCTTAAAGTAAATACCCTGCATTCTACCCTTATCAAATGTTAATCAAGATAGATTTGAAAACCATTTTTATTTACTTCTCTTCCCAAATATGTGCCTAGCTCAAGCCGCCTCATCTAAACAGTCGACCGTCATACTGGCTCATTTCAAATGCTAGTGATTTTATTTCCATTTAATTTGAAACTAGAACATAATGACTGTAATTTCTTCCAGCTCAGGCTACACTCTCTACTCAAATTTTTGTTAACATTGGCTGGAGAGGTTCTGTTGTAAATATACAGCTACTCCTCCAGTAGAGAGTTTGAGGTGGGGTGTTTGTGGTGATCCAGGGATTACAATTTCCTTTTTCATATACTAATTGGCATTCATTGGTTTTCATGACCCCCAATCTTTGTTTCTGATATGGATTGCCTATAATTTACCTATGTAATAAAAGTTTATGACCTCTTAGGAAGCCCTATAAGCTTTCCTACTCCTAATGTTCTTTGTTGTATGTTTAACCATAAAATGTTTCAAAGGCTTAAATTAAAATCATGATATACAAAGATCCAAAAGTTATCTGAAAAATTTCGGTCAGATTTAACTGTTGTCTTAGATAATTAAAGATCACTAGAATATTATGCATCAGGCCTATCAAAGTGCATCAGGTCTGCTTTAGCTCCAAACAACGTTTTTTGTTTTTCAGCCTGAATTTGCTAACCAGGCTGAGGTCCTTGCTGTGATCCAAGACAACCCTATGAAAACTCCTATAATTCTATATTGGCTACCTGCACAGGGTAAGGGTTGGAAAATTAGATAGCTATCCATCCTGTGGACAGCTATACAATTGCTCTACTTTGCCTTCAACGATAAATTATGTCTGTAGAACAATATCACTCAGAGTATATTTGGCCGTAGAATATAATAAATAATCCACTAATATGATTACTTTATTTGAAATAATTTTGTTCGATTATCTAACAAGAGGTAGAAATATTCATCTTATTGGTAACCACTAAGAAATTCTCTCAAGGACTCAAGATTCAAAGAAGTGTTTGCTCCAAATACAGGGGATAGTAATTCCCTGTCCTGTTTCAAATGTGCACAAACACCACAGGGTGACTAAAATCTAAAAACGATAGTAGGGAAATCAGTGAGATTGGCATGAAATTCCCAATAAGAAGCCAACATAATTTGTGGAGCTATCAAATACTGAAGAATCCCTTAGAGCCTGTTTGGCGCTAGGAATTAACCTGGAATAAGCATTAGTTAATGCTAGAATAAATTTATTTTCTGTTTGTGAGCATTTTCCTTATTCGAGAATAAGCTATTTATAGATTCAAATTTATTTTATTTTATTAATTTTTATTTTTTTAATAATTTTTTTTTTAAATTTTTTTTTTAATGTGGGTATGTATATATATACACATGTGTATATATATGTGTGTGTATATATACACATGTGTGTAATGTGTATATACACACATGTGTGTATACACACAAATGTGTATATACACGTGTGTGTATATACATGTGTGTGTATACACACGTGTGTATATACACGTGTGTAATGTGTATATACACACGTGTGTGTATACACACATGTG
>MU223472.1:264946-299128 GCA_018584345.1 Thuja plicata
GTATATGTGTATGTGTGTATATGTGTATATGTATGTGTGTATATGTGTATGTGTATGTGTGTACACAAGTTAAAAATACATATTGTTCAAATTAATTAAAAAAATAAAAAATAACCTTTTATTCCAGCTTTCGTTTTGAGCATTAATTAATTCCAGAATAGGCCCTTATTCTAGAATAGGCCTATTCTGGATAAATTAATTCCATGCGCCAAACGAGCCCTTAATTATTGCATCTATATTTTTTATTTTTAGCAATACTCAAGTATTTACTTTGAAGTTTGGAATGAGTAAAGTAAGACTGTCTTCTTAAGCTTTATGCAGTTGGGAATGGGCGGTACACTGGACAGAGATCCTTTGTGGTCAGGCCTTTGGTGCAGGAAAAATTCATATGCTCAGAATTTATATGCTGACGTAGGTGATTTAGCTGGGGAATTTGTTGTCTGTTACTACCACAACTGTTTGCTTTCTATTCATCTTTTCAATGCAACAGTTTCTTCAAGCACATAGAAAAGTCATGGCCATGGCTTTGATTGCTAGATTCGATTTATAATGCATATTTTCTGAGTTGGTTATTAATATTCAAACTGGGTTTGGGATTAGTTGGAGTAGCTATCCCATTGAATGTACCATGCTTGATTGTTGGTATCAGTCAATTCTTGTATGTTGTTTACTTTTTCCAAGGTACTATTATAATAGGTCATCTAAAAGATGCAGCAATTGAAATCGATGCATTATCTATCTGGTAAGGGGCTTGTCCAAATCTACCAACTTAAAAAATTTTACATTTCTATCAAAATGCAACTTCTAATCTTCTGGCATAACCCTATAAATCACAAGCTCTTAGTAATTGAGATGAACTGGGTGCATGGGTAATATCTTATGTTTCTCGTTTCCTTGGGCTATGGACAGGTACGGGAATTAGGTCCTTTAGTCCTGGTGCATATGCTGTTGTAATTCTTACAGTAAAATTCATCCCATTTGACAGTTTTGATCTATTCCCTTTGCAACATGACTTTGAATGGATGGAGAAGCCGTGATCTTCATAGGTTTCAATGCTGGCATTAAGTATGAACTTTTCTGTTAATAGACCGTGTTTCTAATTGTGTTTTACTATTTTAGGTTCTAATCATATCTAATAAATAGAAAAGGTAGACAGAGATCACTTACAAAATGTGTCTTCAATATTTTGACTGCTGGCTTTTTCTTTTCTTTGGGAAGCTTGTAACTGGTGCTCACTTCTTAGCCTGCATTGACTTTGTGTGGTGGCAGGATATCAAACAAAAGGGAGCTGGCCACCCAAAATTCTTTGTACTAAAGTTGATTTTGCTGTGATCGTACAAATAGTGAAGTGACCATGAAAAAAGGTGTCCAACACGGAAATTTTACTTGGAGTGACAATGATTATAAATAGTGTGCAGGTTGCTCTGATGCTATTGATTACGACAGTCATAAATATCTTTGTCATGTCTGTAGGGAAATGCTAGAGTATTTCAATAGGTATTGCATTCAATGCAAAATCAATTTTAATTTTACAGTTACACTTATCAGTCAAATCGATCAACTAATTTATAAATTGATATGTAATTAGATTTATTGTTTAATAAAAAAAATATTTGGGAGGGGTTGAATTTGCCCTCTTTTTTAGGTTGGAGAGAATGGTCATTGGCTATGGTCATTCTTTTCAGCAGGTCATCGTGTTGATTTTAATATTTTAATATTGTTTAAATTCAATGCTACTTTTTATTTAGTTTATTTTTACTTCATCACATTTAATGATTTGAAAGTTTTGATTAATGCATGGGTTTGAATTTTGACACTGACTTCTATATGATCAATTGTGAAATTTAGTGTGCATGTTTAAATTTTTACACTTTTGGCATTCACTTTATTTGCATTTATTTTTACATTAGAGTGTGTTTGAACTTCGTCATTTTGAAGTGTGTTAATTGTTAGTTTGAAGTGATTGTCAAACTTGCTTAATGTGTTTTGGCATACACGAGCTGAAGTGTGTGTTCGAATATTGATTTATTTATTGTTTATTAAAGCATGGTTTGAATTTTGGTATTGATTTGATTCGTTTGGGCATTTACTTTGTATAATTGATGGTGACATTCTGTTTGTTTGCATTTATTGTTTATACAATCTTTGTGTCGATCAATTGTTGTTTGAAGTGATTTTTAAACTTGTTTATTTAGAGTGTTTCAACTTGACATACAATATTTGTTTATTGGAAGTGTGTTTGAAGTATAATCAATTGCTTTGTATGCATTTAGTTTTTAAACTTTGGTATTCAATTTGTGTACATGTATGAAATTTCACATCCTCTTACCATTTTTTAAATTTTGTATGCAGTGTGTGGATCAACTTTGACATTCCCTTATATTATTTGTTGGCATTCACTTTGTATGTTAGAGAAAGATAGAGTGTCTAAAATATATTGCAGTTCACTATGTGAGAAAGAAAGAGGGAGTGTTTGAATTATTTCACCATTCACTTATATTGGATCCCTTATTGCTTTTAGTGTGTATGGGTGGGTGGGTGTGTTGGAATTTTAATTGTCACATTCAAGAGAGAACTTTTGCATTCACTTTGTGTCAATACAATTCATACAAAGTGCTTTATAGTACATATGCTTGAAGATTGTTTTAAAAAAATCGTGTCAAATAAATAAACTTTGTTGAAATGTGTTTTAACTTTTACAACCACTTTGTTGTATTTGTACTTCAGATGTGTGCCATTGTATGTTTGAACATTAGGTTTCATTATTTTTTAGTTTGTATGTTGACATGTTTGAACCAATGTGCTTACTTGTGTGTGGATAAAGTAGCTTTTTATTGAACATCGTTAAATTAGGCAAGTGCCCACTTTTGTGCGTATTTACTTTGGTATATTTCAAATAACTTTATGTTTAAATTTTAGCATTTTTTTTGTATCTATGTGAAGTGTGTGTTTGAACAAACTATGTGTGAAATGAATGAAACATTGTGTGATTGTATGTTTTAACTATGACAACCATATTTTTTGTGTTTTTACTTCAACATGTGTGTATGATTGAACTTTCACATTCACTTTATGTGAAGAGTGCACTAACTTTGACAATCACTTATGTTGTGTGTTTAAACTTTAGTGTGAAGTGTGACCCATCTAAATAAGAGTCAACATCTTATACAATGATAGGAATGAGATCTCTATAACACATTATCCATCCCAAAATCAAGAAGAGATCCTTCCTCACACAATGGCCCATTAGAATAAGGAATCTCCAACACATGCAATCTTACTTTCTTTGCTAGTCATTAGTCTTTGACTAAAAACTAGTTTTGTTATTAAAAAGCAACAAAACTAGGGTGTTGGCCCTTACAAAGACACATTAAAAAAGGTGATATACAACAAGGATCACTAGGATCTCCATCACAAGGGGAGGAAAGTGGGGAAATCCTCTTTGCAAGACTTTCAACACGAGCAATTGAGTATTGAAAGGCTACACATCATCAACCAAGTTGGCCCAGAATAGGAGAAATTGATGGAGAATGGTTCACGTTGACAAGGGGCCACATAAAAAACAGGAATTGGAGTAGGATCCATAGGTTTTGAGGAAGCCAAATTAATAACAAGATCATCTCTTAAGGGGAGAGTTGTGAGAGGAAGCATCAAAAGTCATGATAGTCATATGTTCATCACTAGTGCCCTTCCACCAAGTGACAACATCTTCACGACGTGAGATAGAATAATTAGTTTCCAAGTGAGGTGTGGAAATGTCAATGTCAATCAAAATTTGTGCAAAGGTAGAGAGACCCATTAAGGTTGTGGTATCATTCACCTTTAAGAAACAACCAATAGAGTTGTTGATGGCCAAAAAACAAGAATTCTCCCATCAACAGTCAAAAGATTGGGAAGAAAAGAACCCACACTGGATGCACATTGAGTGGTTCAATAAGAGGATTGAAGGAGGTTATCGAAAGTTTGGCCAAAAGAGACCGAGTCGCCAAATTGCTCATCACCAAGGATGAAGATCCGATAGAGAAGGCAAGAGATGGAGATTCTCCTTGGGAGGAAGAGCAACAACAAATTTGGCAACACGGGCAAAGCTTCTCCCATCAACAGTCAAAAGAGGCTTTGTGGGTCAATCCACAATCATCCATCAATAGTAACTTATTATTAGCAATCACCATCAATAAAATTAGAAAATTCATAATTATCTTCTCATAACCTTGATCAATATGAATCAAAGTCAATAATTTTATCCCAAATACCCAACTTCAAATGTAATTGAATATTGTGTGGTAGAAGCTTACCTATCTCAATACAAACAAAAAAACCAAGCAAGAACTTAGTGTTTCAAGTCTTTCATGAACATGTTTATGGCTAAAAAAGAACGAAAAACATTGACAATACCTCTAAATATTTATTAGTGCTAGTATTGTATTGTATTATATTGTATTGGGAGCCTTATAAAAAAAGGGGAGATTTTCCAAAGAACCAAGACCCACCAACCATAACCCCCATCCCTTTTTGAGCTTTTAGAAGGAAAAAAGGAAAGACCATTATGCATAACAACCACATGCAACTAATGAGAAATATTCCATCTATTTTAAGCCGCACTGCTAACATAGTCTATATTTAGACAAGGGCGAAATAACCTTCCAATGAAAGCATTCTCCATAGAAGCAACAAAATAGTCAACCAAGACATGATATTCCAAACCAAGAGGCACAAGCCAACAAATAAGGAAGAGGCACACCAGACAAAGACTCCACAAAAGGAAGACCAACTTAGGGTCAAGAAATGGATCCTCAAACGTCTCATCTAACTCAGAGGAAACATCCTATATAATGATAGGATATGCGGATATCTCAATGAAACATTAGCCATCCCAACACTGAGAAGTGTTCCTTCCTCCCACAGTCAATGATTAGAAAAGGGGCATGCATCACATGCAACTTCCTTTCTCACAATGCTCATGATTCAATGCTTGAGAGTGGAAACCATTTCACAAGCCAAATTTTAAGTGAATCTTTGAAGAATCATCGCATATAGTAGACATACAAAAGGAACATATTTCTAATAATTTGGCTTCAAACAAGATTTCCAAAAGAAACTCATCCTTATCCTTCCTCATCCACAAAAGATGATTCCATTCCTTTTTACCTTCAATTTCTTCATCATCCTCATTCTCATCATCTTCTGAACTACTCTAACTTGCAAAGGTTTCAAAACACCCTCTCCCACTCCCACTCCTGCTTGTGTTTGTATTTGAATTTCTAAGTTTATTTGAGTGTTTGTGTAAACAATGAAACAATAAATAAAAAACATCAAGTTAATATGCATATATAAAATATCAAACAAAGTTCACAAATGGAAACATGGACAATTCCAGACATTTTTAACACTAAATACAATCAAACACAAAATAAATACTATTTCAAACATCTCAAAATATAAACATGCATATATACGGTAAAAAGCAAACATGCCACACATGGAGTTCATTCAAACATGACAAGTTTGAAACACACACAACACAAAGTGAATGCTAAAATTAAAAATCAACCACACAAAATAAAGCCAACTTTTTAATGTCGCATGCATACATACATTCATCTACAAGGAATATTAGTGAAATTTTTTGTACTTTCCACACAAAGCATAAATCAAAATTCTTTCATACACTACACAACATAAAGGAAAAAATGAACAAATAGTGAATTTCAAAATTAACTTACATTCCAAATATCCACAATGTTGAAACACACAACACAAAGTGAATGCCAAAGTTAGGTCAAATACAAACACCCCATAAAGTGAGTGTTAAAATTACCTTTCAAATGCATATGATAAGCTTAAAACATATACCGCACAAAGTGAATGTCAATATATTTCAGAGATGCAAAGTAAATCTTGAACACACTTCACAATAAAGTGATTGTCAAAGTTAGTACACTTTTCACATAAAGTCAATGTGAAAGTTCAAACATACACACATTTCAAAATACAATTTAGACAAGCCAAATTACAATTAAAACAAAGTGTTTTTCAAAGTTAAAACACATTTCACACAAGTTTTTTTATTTGACATATATTTTTTAAAACAATCTTCAAACATATTGAAACACACACTTCAAGCAAATTTGAAAGTCACTTCACACTAAAGTTACAAACATATAATATAATTGACCATCAGAGTTACCACATACTTCACATAAAGTAAATGTGAAAGTTAAAACCTACACACATTTCACACATACAAAGCAAATGCTAAAATTTAAACATATACAAAGTTAATAGAAAAACACAAAAGTTGACACATGCCTAAGTTAACAATATCTTATAAAGAGATTCTTTAACCACACACAAAGTAAGCACTTTAGGAACAAACATGTGAAAATACGATCACAAAAAGTATGAATCCCAATGTTCAAACAAATACAACAAGGTGGTTGACAAACTTACACATTTCACACAAAGATTTTTTCTTTAACACAGTTTTATTAAGACGCCTAGATTTTTTAAAACAATCTTCAAACATATCAAGACGCATAGCTTTTTTTTTAAAACAATCTTCAAACATATTAAGACACACACTTCAAGCAAGTTTGAAAGTTACTTCAAACTAACAATTAACACACTTCAATATGACAAAATTAGAAATCACTTCAATATAAATAATAAATGCAAACAAAGTGAATGCCAAAAGTGTTAAACGTTGAGCATGCAAAGTAAATTTCAATATCGATCATATTTCCAATGCCAACATTCAAACCCATGCTTCAATAAACACTAGTCAAATCAATGTTGAAACACACACTACACAAGTAGTGAATGCCCAAACACTTGCCAAAAAAATATTTCCAAAAAATTAAATACATTAAAATAAACATGTTTAGATCGCAACGTACTAATAACACAACAATATTTTTTACTGTGTTACCATATTACATTATAATTAAATGATATTGCAATAATCAAATAATTGCACTGCATCAAAAATTTCAAATAATCAAATGCCACGAAACAAAAATAAACTAAATAAAAAGTAGGTTTGAATTTTATACACTTTAAAAATATGCAAATCAACACAAAGACATTAGACTGAAAAGAATGATCATGATCAGTGACCATTCCCTCCAACCTAAAGGAGGGGGCAAATTCAACCCCTCCCCAATAAAAACTTTATATTAAAGAACAAATTCATTTACATATCAATTTACAAGTTAGTTGATCAACTTGTTTCAAAGTGCAACTATAAAATTAAAATTGGTTTTGCATTGACTGACAAAACTATCATGATACTGTAGCATCACTTTACAATGTACATACATGCAAAAGATATTTATGACTATAGTAATCAATGGTATCAGAGAATGCCAATTGCCTCTGCCACCTAAAATGCTTGAACCATTTAGAGCATCTCACCTGCACGACAAAAGAAAATACAGTAGTAAAATTCAAGGCATTGAAACCCATGAAGATCATGGCTTCCCATCCATTGAAAGTCATGCTGCAAAAGGAATAGATTAAAACGGTCAAGGGAGGTCTAATTTACAGTAAGAGGTACTACAGAAAACACATTTAAATATGCACCAGGACTAAAGAATCTAATTCCTGTACAGGTGTACAGGTCCTAGGAAACGAGAAATGTAAGGTCTTACCCATACATCCACCAGTTCATCTCAATCTCCAAGAGCTTATGATTTTGTAAGGTTATCCTTATACAGGCTATGCCAGAAGATTAAATACTACAATTTGATACAAATGTTAATGTTAATAGCTTCTGATTTTGTAAGGTTATCCTTATACAGGCTATGCCAGAAGATTAAAAACTACAATTTGATACAAATGTTAATGTTAATAGATATGGAAAGCTCAGACAATGCATCGACTCCAATTGCTGCATCATAATATTCGGTGACATCATATACCAGAACTCTAAACTGAAATAAACAGCCACACAAATGAATGTGACTAACACAATCTTAGCTTGCTCTTCAAAGATTTTGTTCATCCTCTGCTCCTAATTTAAGTTTTTCATTACCAGAAATTTAGTTTGGAGATAACTAACCACAAAATGATAGCTGAAGTCAGTGAAAGTAAACGATATAGAAGAATTAACCAATACCAATCCAATCCAAACCATGCCCGTGACTTTTCTCTGTGCTTGAAGAAATTTCTTTATTGAAAAGATGAATGGAAAAGCAATCCGCTGTAGTTAACCATCTAAACCAGCTACGTCAGAATTGGCTTGGCGAAAATGTAAACAAGAGCCAAGAGCAGAGGCTGTACAGAAACTCCATGAGCGCTGTATATAGACCTGAGCATATGAATCTGTCCTGCAGCAAAGGGTCTCTACTGCACTGTCCATTCCCAACTGGATAGAGACCAGAAAAATAATGTCTTTGCTTTATTCATTTCAAAATTTAAAGTAAACACTTCAGTATTGCTATAAATCGAGAACATAGATGCAATAGTTAATGGACTCCTCAGTGTTTCACAGCTCCACAAATTTATGTATGCTTCTGATTGTGACTTTCATGTCAATCCCACTGATTTCCCCTCATTAATGAGGAAGAAGATTGATTACACCAGGCACTTATGGTTTGATAGAATGTACTAATGGCGTGTTTGTGGACATTTGAAACAGGACAGAGAATTACTATCCCCTATATTTGGAGCAAACACTTCTTTGAATCTTCAGTCCTTTAGACCTTTAGAGATGAATACACATTGATAATTTGAACAAAATTATTTCAGATAAAGTTACTCATATTAGCGGGTCATTTGTTATATTCTATAGCTAGATATACTATTTGAGAGATATAGAAATAAATTTATAGTCGAAGGGAAAGTATAGCAATTGTTTTAGCTGTCCACGGGATGGATAGCTGTCTAGTTTTCAAACTCTTGCCCTGTACAGGAAGCCAAATATAGAATTAGAGCAGTTTCCACACGGTTATCTTGCAGCCCAGCAAGGACCTGAGCTTGGTTAGCCAGCTCACAGTCTAAAAACCAAAAAGGTTCCAAAGGGAAGAGGATTGTCTTATTTTGAATCTGAACCCATCTAATTTTCCCAAACATTTTTTATTCAATTTTCAGACATGGAAGAGAAAGAAAGAATATTAGTACTGTTTACAAATGACCATGGTAGATCAAATAATGGTTTATAACCCATCTCCAATGAGCAAATTAGAAATATAAAAGTGTAGAAAAACATTCCAAAATAGCTTCAGTTCATATCTTCCAAAATTTACTAGAGATTGCAAAAATGCTGGAGGAAAAAATATTTAACTACCAAATTTAGAAGGATAAAATAGCAATGGTGAAAAAATAAGAGGTATAGAATACAGATAGCAAAGTATAAGATTCCATTTTCTAGTGAAGTATGAAATGCCATTTTCTGAACTGTTTGAAAGAATTGTTGACTTTTGCAAATCAAATGTACACATGTTGTACTCCCAAAATTTCAATAGCTGTGTTTTTTCTTGTCAGGAATTGTTTTATATTTCCTATTATCATAAGGATTTCTGAACTTTAATAGGCCTTATGCAGGATTGAAACTAACAATCATTTGAAGGGAAAACAATCATTTGAAGGGAATATTTTACTGATCTTTAATTATCTAAGATGGCAATTAAATCTGACCAAAAGTTTCCAGATAATTTGGGATCTTGTATATCATGATTTTAAATTTAAGCTTTTGATACTTTTTATGATTTTATCGTTAAAATAAAGAAAAGAACATTAGGAGTAGGCTTCCTATAAAAGTTCCTAACCTTTTATTACATTGGTAGACTGTAGGCATCTCTATCAGAAACAAAGATTGGTTTCCCCAAAACTAATGAATGTCAATTATATATTAGAAAGAAAATTATAATCTCTGCATCACCACAAACACCCCAACCGAAACTTTCTACTGGAGAAGCAGATGTATATTTACAAACGGAAACTTTCTAGCCAATGTAAACACATTAAGTAGAGAATGCAACTTGAGCTGGAAGAACTTACACAGCTGTTATGTTATAATTTAAAGTTCAGTGGAAATAAAATCACTAGCAGGTGAAATGAGCCAGTATAATGGTCGGCTTTTAGATGATGCAACTTGAGTTAAACACTCATTGCAGGGAGGGAGGAACATAAAAAACCAATTTCACATAATTCTAAATTAATATTTTTGCTAAGCACTTTATGTGAGATGGCTTGCGCTAGACAGACATATCAGGGAACAAGGAACACAATAACCAATTCCACACCTCCATTGATGAGTATTAGTAATGAGATTATGAGAGTATTTAGTTGAGGTATTTGTAATGAGATTATGAGAGTATTTAGTTGAGAGATTCTGGTTGTAAGTAATAAAATAGTTATATCCAGAATGTCTCATCATGAACCTACTTGAGCTATTGGGGAAAGAAGTAAATAAAAATAGTTTTCAAATCTATCTTGACTAATATTAGATTAGGGTAAAATGCACGTATTTACTTTGAGAAATAAGCTCTAGCAAATTCTATATAAATCTTAGCTAATTTTAGTCAAGTGAAGAAATAGAAACGATAAGATATATAGCTATTTGATGAGGGAATGCATACCTGATCATCCTACGAGTCAATGGTAAGTTGAAGTCCAAGCATGATCTGTATTGTCCTCTTAAACATGATAAAGATTATGTTGTGAAGCAGAGTGCTGAATCCCTTGAGAAAAATTACAGAAGATTTGGAATAAGAGGGCGGGTTGTCACCTATGATAGAAAGAGGGACGGGTTTTTTTGGACAAATATAACTCAAATAGCCCCATATGCTTTTTGAGAAATATTATTCAATATCCCTAGAATGAAATTTATTGTTAAACGGAAAGTAGAGCAGTTGTATAGTGCATATGATGGATAGCTTTCTAATTTCGCAATTCTTACCCTGTATAGGTAGCAGTATCGATAAGCTTGCCTTGGAGCCTAACAAGGACCTCAGCCTGGTTGTTGAGGGACAAAGAAAACCAATGGGAAGAGGATTGTTAAAAGTTTGAGTCCGAATCCATCTAGTTTTTTTAAACATTTTTTATTCAATTTTCAGACATGAAAAAAGATAGAAAGAATATACTTTAGTACCATATAGTATATACTAGAGCAATGATGTCTTATAATACAACTAGTATAAAATAGACAAGAGTTTGCGACCCATCTCCAAAGAGAAAATTAGAGATATAACAGTGTAGGAAAACATTCCAAAATAGCATAAGTGTAGAATAGAAGATTCAGAGTGTAGAATAGAAGAGAATATAATTTTAGAGAACTGAATACATACAAATGCTGACAGACAAAATACATTTTCCAGATCTTCCATAGCTACTGGAAATTACAAAAATGCTGAAGGACGAAAAAAATATTTAACTACCAAGTGTAGAAGGATAAATTAGCAATGGTGAACACAATAGTGGCATAGAACTAAGACTACATATAGTAAAATATGAAGTGCCATCTGAACTAGTTGAAGCAAAATGCTTGACTTTTGCAAACCAAATGTACGTATTGTACTCTCAAAATTTCAGTAGTGGTGGTTTTTTCTTGTAAAGAATTGTTTTATATTTCCTATAATATCATATATCATATGGATTTTATGCACTTTAATAGACCTGATACAAGATTACAACTAACAATCACTTGAAGGGAACTGATCTTTAATTATTTAATTATCCAAGACAACAGTTAAATCTGACCTAAAGTTTCCACATAACTTTTGGCTCTTTGTATATCATGATTTTAATTTAGGCCATTGAAATTTTCTATGCTTAAAAATAAACCAAAGACCATTAAGAGAAGATAAGCTAAACGCTCATAATCTGTTATCGTGTGGGTATTTTATCGCGTGGGTAGATTGTAGGTAAAATAATCAGAAACAATGATTGGCTGCCCTGAAAACCAATGAATGTCAATTAATATATGAAAAAGAAAATTATTATCCCTGGATCAACACCAACACCCCCACCCCAAACTTTCTACTGGAGGAGCAGCTGTATATTTAAAAATAGAAGCTCTCCAGCCAAAGTTAACACATTAAGTAGAGTGTGCAGCTTGAGCTGGAAGAACTTACACAGTTGTTATGTTCTAATTTCAACTTCAGTGGAAATAAAATCACTATCAGTTGAAATGAGTGAATATGACGCCAATTGTTTAGATGATATAGCTTCAACTTCAGTGAAAATAAAATCACTAGCTGTTGAAATGAGCCAATATGACAGTAGTTGTTTAGATGATACAGCTTGGGCTAGACACACACTGCAGGTAGGGAGGAACATAACAACCAATTTGACATCGTTCTTAATTAATATTATTGCCAGCACTTTATTTGAGATGGCTTGAGCTAAGAAGGCATAGCAGTGGACAAGGAATATAACAACCAATTTCACACCTCCCTTGAATATTAGAAATGAGAGTATTGAGTTGCGAGCTTCTGGATATAAGTAATAAACAGTTATATCCAGAATGTCTTCTCTCATCACAATGGACTGTGATGTCATCATGCTGGCTGTTCATGAGCCTACTTGAGCTATTGGGGATAGAAGTAAATAAAAATAATTTTCAAATCAATCTTAATTAATATTAGATAAGGGTAGAATGCTAGATATTTAGTTTAATAAATAACCTCTCGCAATTTTTATATAGACCTTAGCTAATTTTAATCAACTTGCAGAGTATTTACTTTGAGAAATAACTTTGTCAAATTTTATAAAAATCTTAGCTAATTTTAGCGAAGTTAAGAGAATGAAATGATAGGATATAGCCATCTGATGAGGGAATGCATATCTGACCATCCATGAGTCAATGGTAAGTTGAAGGCCAAGCAGAAGATGATCTGTATTGTCCTAATTTTCAAATCAATCTTAATTAATATTAGATAAGGGTAGAATGCTAGATATTTACTTTAAGAAATAACTTCTGGCAATTTTTATATAGACCTTAGCTAATTTTAATCAAGTTGCAGAGTATTTCCTTTGAGAAATAAGCTCTGGCAAATTCTATATAAATCTTATCTAATTTTAGTGAAGTAAAGAGACAGAAATGATAGGATAGAGCCATCTGATGAAGGAATGCATATCTGACCATCCATGAGTCAATGGTAAGGTGAAGGCCAAGCAGAAGATGATCTGTATTGTCCTCTGTATTGTCCTCCTAGACATGATAAAGATTAATGTTGTGAAGCAGTCTGCTGAATCCCTTGAACAAAATTGCAGGGGATTTGGAATAAGAGGGTGGGATGTTCCCTCTAATAGAAAGATGGAAGTGTTTTCTTAGACAAATATACTTAAAATATCCACACTAATTAAGTTTAATTTTAAGAAACCATCAATTTATATATCAATTCAGTGAGGCATGAAACCTAGGATCTGAATGCCTCGTGAAAAGCAATGCTTACTGTAAATTAAAATATAATTAAATGAATGATCGTGTCTTAAACGTCAACCTCAAACCCAGTGTCCATACGAAGCTGCAATCAAATTTCTGTCGAAACCGAATTGCAATCGTAGACTCTGTAAATCAACCTCCGCTAGTAAATAAGAACAGTAAATATAAAATGCCATTTCAAACAAATGCCCTCAGATCTAAAGAAAGACATGATAATCAGAGCAAAATGAAAATGTCAAGTAGAAAACCTGGGATTTACAGAATCCCCTGATTAAGAAGGGATAGCGGAAGTAGAGGCAATGAAATTGGACATCATCTTTTCCTACTTTCCTCAGCGCTTGAGAGTGAAAACCCACGCCAGATGAGGAAACCCTCAGAGCTTCTCCTATTATATAAGACATTCCCTCATAAACGGTAACAGTGCTATTTATAGACATTCCCTCACAGCCATTGGCCCTAAACCTGGATGAAAGCATAAACGGTAACTTTGCTTTCCTGCTTTTTCGAGCGGTCATGGAGAAATCCCTGCACTACATAACTGGATGAAAGCATAAACGGTAACTTTGTTTTCTTGTTTTTTTCAGCGGTCAGGGAGAAATCCCTCCACTACACTGAAACTGAACTGAATGGAAGCATAAACCGTAACTTCACTTTGCTGTTTTTTCAACGGTCATGGAAAAATCCTTCCACTCCACTGAATCCACTGAACCATGAACCTCGAGAAATAAGCCTATCACATTTCATTCAAAATTTGAATCTTAAATTATAAACTCACCAATTGAAATGTAAAAGTAAATTGAAAATTAATCTTAAATCAATTAAATAAATTGTTTATAATAACTTTTAAAAAATAATTAGAACAAGTTCAATGAGTTGTTAATTAGTGGTGATTAAATCTTTTAAGAAATAACTATAGGCAAGAAACAACTTGTAAGTGGTGATTAAATCTTTTAACTTCAGTTAATCAAAATTTAATAAAAAAATATTTTAAAATTTACTATTTTTTCTAATAATATTTAATTATAATATCTTATAAAACAAAAAGTAAGATATTTAACTTTTTTAAATATTTAAAATTGTTTTGTATTCATAGGTGGGTGGATAATATCTTTGGAGATATTTAGGGCATTTCATCAACAAATGACTCTATGTTACAAATATGGCAGACCACTTTTGTAAAAAGGTAGGTAAATGGATGTTACTCCAAATATTCAAATGCACTTATTTGGATGTGTTGTTGTGAGTTTTGTTCATTCATTTTGCTTCATCCTTTCAACGGATGCAAGGTAAAATTGATTGGCATGTTAGAGTTTGTGAGAAATTGTTCCTTTAGAGTTTGTGAAGAAGTTAAAGTATTTGTTTTGTTCTTAAGCATGCTTTAGACTAGACTTTTACTTTTCAATTTATGGAAACAACTTTTTAAACAAATAAAGACATATCAGAGTTTCTCGAAAACATAAGTTACTAAAAATTCAATTATGGTTTATGTTTTCTTGGATTCAATGATCCATGTGAATTTGAATGTGTTATTCTTTTTGGTTCTTCACATGTAGAGGACGAAAAACCGCTTTTAAGCTCGTTGCTAAATTTGGGGTTTCTAATGGTATTTAATGGCAATTTTTGTAAGAAAAGTTACAAAGGAAGCTTTATGAGGATTTTTTATGCTTTTGGTCATTTTAGTTGCTAAGCTAGGTCTTCAAGTATTGAGAAAATTTCTAGCTTCCTCAACATGCAATCAAGCTTGTTTGTATGTATTTTAGCAAGTAAGTTTCAATTGTTGGGCAATTGCTTTTGACCTAGGTTTTTATCGATTATGATATGATTTTGAGCTCAATAATTTTTTTACTAAGATGTTGTACTCATGCTATAGGATAAGTTTGGGCAGAAATGTTCTTAATTATTAGCACTTGCAGTGTTATTTGCATTTGCCATTTTTAGAAAGCTCGTCATTTAAGTTCTTGTTGTACATCTACTCCCAATTGCACATATTGACTTAAAAAATGAGTTGTAAGGATTTTGTTTTTTCTATAGACAAGTTTGAACTCATACCCTTAATTTATTTTATTAGTACAAAAGTTGTACATGAAACATACCATTAAAAGTCTCTACAGTGTTATTTGTCATGTCTTTCAAGCTTTCATTGGTGCCACAGTTGTGCATAAAGAAATTCTTTAAACTAATTGTCATCTTAGGATTTGTGAAGACAATATTCCTGCTAGGGTTTACTAACATTTTCAGTGTAAGTTGCAAGTTGTTATTTTGATTGTAATATTTTATTTTTAAAGAAAAAGGTAAAGTGTGTATGCCATGATCATTGTACATGCGTTAAAATGGAGGTTGAAGTAAAGAGTGTTTGAATTGAAAATATATCCTTGAATTTGTTCTTCTCAAATTCCTTTGCACAGAGATTTGTAAGGTGTTATTTAAAATAAAAGTATAAGGATGGGATTTTGGTGAAAAAAAAACATGGGATACAAAAATTTCATACAGTTTTATTCAAAAGGTTTAAATTACATGAACATGGATTGTGAAAACCTAATGCTTTCGAATAATTAGCCAGTAAGATTTATTCATCCTTTTTGGAATTAGAAATTATCAAAGCAAAGCGGACAAAGATAGCACTTTTTATACTATTCTATCGGGAAAGTAATAAAGTTGACTTTCTATATTGTTACATAACTTTTTTGTTGCCAGCTCGAGTTAAGTATAGCAAAATGCATTGAAAATTTTATTTTTAGAAATAATATTAGTATCTTTTGCCTTGATAAATCCTGGGGTTGAGGTTATGGACTGCATATCCCATAATGTCATAGACCACAACTCTGCTTCATATGTCAACAAGGGTTCTAAACATGTGTTATTTATGGTGTAGGAACACCTAGGCAATCCTCAAGCCTTAGAAGTTCTTGGCTTGTATCTAACCTTAGCCAAGTTAGAGATGTGTGTTTTCTTTGAGGCCTTAGTAGGTCATGTGGACTAGGTGAGTTAGTGTTAGTACTAAGGTCACCAATTAGTCATTGTTAGTTATTTTTGTTAGTTTAGGCCTAGTTGGTCTAAAGTTGGGATTTGGGTTCAAAATGTGTCCTAGACTCATGAAGGATGTAAAATATGCTTTGAGGTCATTTAAAATGGTTTGTTCATTGAACTACATAGCATAGAGGCCCTATATTCTAGTTGGCATAGTAAATGCAAAAAGATGCCAAAAGTTGTCATGACAACATTTGCAAGAAATTGCAAATGTTGCATGCAACTCAACAACATAGGATCCCCACAAACGTAAGAGTGGGAATCAATTTCAAATGGCCTAGAATGGTGGAGAATGGCATCTAAGACACTCTAAGGCTTGAATCCCGAGGAGATTTTTTTTTGTAATGAAGTTTTTGTGAGTAAGAAAATAGAGTTCCTTGAATACAGTGCACAGTCTACTATTTTGCTTGTTAATGGTGATCTAATGGATTGAAAATCGAGAACTAGTTGTGGATTCATGTAGTGTGGAGTGATCTAAGACTTTTCTTTTTAGTGTGTTAGGTTCTTTGAGTTAATCTTCAAGCTGTAGGAAAATAATTACAAACTAGGTAGTCTGCTAGTGTCTTTTAGACAGTTCTTGCTTTCATGGCTCCCACTTGAGATTCAACAGTAGAAATCTTAAAAGGTTGGGTGAATCTTGTAGGGGAGCCTCTGTGCATTCTGTATATAGAGGCAGGAGGTCAGGGAAGGTGTTTAGCTATTTTTAAAGCCATGCCCTAGGCGAGCTAGGACAGTCTAGTTAGAGGTATGGCAGGGATAAATCCATTTGCAGAGACAAGGGTATGTAATGGAGAACTTAACCAAGAGTGGATTCAGCATTGTTAGATTCCCATAGGTCCCTAGTGTCCATCTCAGAGCCCAAACAATCCATCTAGATTGATTTTTGAGGAGAAATCAAAGAGTTGCTAGTAAAGAGTCAAAATAGGCCTAAAAGCCCTACTTTCTAGGACAGTGATGTACGGACAACTTGCGAACCTTAGACGTTAAAAATACTTTAGGTCTCCCAAAAGGGTATCTGGATCCCTGATTGGTTTTGGGGGTTGTGAGAAATTTTTGAGAGTTAATCCAGAAAAACCCTCTGGATAGAGCTAATAGGACCATTAGGCCTAATAGGACAGTTTGAAGACAAATTGGGAACTCGATCAAATTGGGATTGAATACTGATGGGAATGGAGTTGTAAGGATGTAGAGTGAAAATTCTAAGCATATACAAGACCCTTGTAACATGTGTGGTGTTTTTTCATGGATTTGGCATTGAAAGCCTTGGAACCAATGTGGAGCATGGTGAGACAAAATTGATGGTGGAAGTCCTTCAAGCTGAAGCACAATAGTTAAAATCTTAGAGAAGATTTAGGGAGAGTCTTAGGCTCAATGCCTAGAGGCTAGAGTGGTCCTATAGAGAAGACTAGGATCCTAATTGGACTAGGACAAGAGAAGTCTTGTCTTGTGGACCATTGAAGTTTAATTCTATCAATTTAATAGATACTTAGGACAAAATATCCAAATAGGGGTCTAGAAAAGCTTTCACTTTACCTAGGACATGAGATGTTGATATGAGTCAAGGAATTCCTACATTTTTCTAATTTTTTGATGCACATGACCTTGCTTAGCAATTCTCAGGGCAAAATACACTAACTGGACTTATTTTTATTTCAATTAAAATTGTAATGCACATAATTTTCATAGTATTTGTCATTTCCATAGGGCATCATTTCCAAATATCATTTTCTTGCAGAATTAGATTTCTAATTTATATTAAGTCATTCTATATTTCACATCTTTATTGAATAATGATTTACTAGAATCCAACTTTCATGAGCCTCATTGCATCAAGTGATTGTCAAATGCAGAAGTAGTGGGATTGAAACCAGTGAGGTGAATTGTCATTCGATTTAATTATCACCTCCAAGATGCACAATTACTTGCTGAAATTTTAAGTTAGGTCATTTTATGTAGGATGGATGGGAAACTAATTTAGAAAGCTTATATGGATAGGAAACTAATTTAGAAAGCTTATTCTTTTATAAATTAAATACTACATATTTTAGTGTTCTTGTTTTAGATTTCTTAGGGCAATCTATGATGTTGAAAAAGAAACATAAGTTGGCACATCCATACAATTCTTACCATATAGTGTTTATCTCTTCAAAATGGTTCTAACATCTTATTGTAATAATTGATAATTTGTTATCTTTCATTCTGGACATTATTTATTAGGAAGTACAATTTGTATTTTTGTACTGAAATTGGTCCTTCACATTAACATCAAATAAAACATTGTTAATATCCAAACTTCATATGCTAACCCACCGAGATAAGAATGTACATATATTCATTATAAATCTATGAGACCAAACTTAAAACTTGATACAATAATAAATAAAACAATAATGAACACTCTAATAATGAAGAGAAGCTTTTGCAAAATAGAAGACTCTAGAAGTATGCAATTCAAGAATGAGGACTAAATAGGAACTATTAAAGCTTCTTACAATGACTGTATTGTGTTGCTTTCAAGATGCATTGACTCCATGGCATGCCCTATCTTCCTCTTGATCATATTAGGAATAAACTATGGAATAAACTGTGGTTGTTACCAACCAACCACAAGAAAACATTTCTTTTTATGAGAAGAAAATTTAGCATCGGTCACAAACAATTCATTTTTTGCTATTACACAAAACCTTACTCGTTGATAGTTCATCTATTTTAAAATTCTCTTAATGGTTCAAAGACTTCTCTTAAAAACCCAATTTGTTCATTTCAAGAGTGAATGGCTTTCTCTTACAATGTGTTTGCATCCTCCCACTTCACAGTCTTATCATCACCCAAGGTCTGAGCATTGTATGATATATGACAACTTGTGGTTGTGAACTATTTGACATCTATAATTTACTACAAATCTATTGCAATATCAAAATCATGTTATAGGATATGAATCCTCATTAACACTATCATTATTATGCCATAAGCATGGTAGAACACATTCTAGAGTAGTTTCTAAACCAAAGTTGCCCCAAATTCCTACATGTACTATATATATTTAATTTTATTAGGTTTATGAAACAACCACCACAAATTTACACAGGCAAAGCACAGACTAGACAACTATCTACCATATATGAGCTTGTTTTGATGCCCTTATGGCATTATGTACATTGAATAATAGAATTTAGTAATTTAAGGTGCTCAAACAACTCATTCTTATTGGACTTTTCACTTATCTTAGTGTTCAGCAGGGTAATTTTATCTTCTCACCTCAGTCTCTAGTCTTTTTTTTGTATTGCATTCCATTTAAGCACGCTTGTAGCATTTAAATTTTACAATTCCAAATGCTACGCATCACATGTCATTTGCATGTGAAAATGCAAGAATTCTTTATTTCATATATAAACTTTCACATATCATTGCTCTCTTCCTTTGTTTTCTTTCATGTTTCTTAAGAGAACTGACTGATATTTTGTAATTCTTAACTTTTATTTCCAATATCAATGTCATAATTTGTAATTGATATAATTAGAATAATAAGATATTAAAATGGTATATGAATTTTCTACCATTTATAGTGTTGTATAATGTTTGGTCAAATACGAATATCATTGAATATCTACTTCATTGTTTATATTGTATTATATTTTTTTTCAAATATTAGTTACATATATTATATTTCACAATAAACATTTAAAACAATTCCATAGTACAAAATGTTTTTAGAACACTTGACGACTGCAAGTTACCAATCCTTCCTCTGAGGACCACCCTATCTAATCCTCCCTCCATAACATATGAATACATAGTTTTCTGTCTAGATATTGACAATGATGTTGATCATACTAGATCTTTAACTTTTGAAGCATTTGGAATACTAATAACAATTTCATGTATGCAAATGACCCTATCCAAAAGGATGACATACATAAGATAGGAGACATAAGCTTTGATATGCAAAAAAAGGAAATCATTCTTTAAGGACATAATAAAGATATGAGAAACGACTGAGGTTTCTATAATCAAGGATAGAATTCTAAAATGCTGAAAACTTCATCCATTTATTCTAGCTTTTAGATTTGGTTAGCTGCCAATTTCGTTTTTTCATGGGACATGACACATAAGATATGTTTTATAAAGAAAGATGTTATTATATTAATATATGTATGTTAACAATGGTGTGATTAGTCAAAGATGTAAGTATGGATTTTTACGTTACTTTTGAGTGAGGATACATTACAAAAAACTTACGTATGATAATTTCAATGCTTTGTAATTTTGATAGCAATGTTATGTTTTAATCTTATCTTTATCTTCTTTTCAATCTCGTTCAATTGATAAATACCACTATTTGACACATGTGCATAGGGATTGGGATTTGTTTCACAAGGGGTGTTGCAACAATTTCATGTACATAACATCCATTTTCTATTACAAAATCGTCAATTACTCTCTACTACAATTTGATCTGTTTAGTTTTTCACCTTTTTGTAGTTTAGTTTTAACAAACATTATAAATCGTTGATCTTTAACAAACAAAATACTTTAATATAGTAAAAATTCCGTGAAATGGTAGAAATTGTTAGCAAAGATCTTGGTTTTTTTCTTCTTTCATTTGGTAATGGATATACCTGTCTTGAGATAATATTAGAAATTTGACTTCTACTATCTTGTATGACAATTTCTACCTATGATATCTCCTATTACATCTACTTCAAACTCAATGATGCCGACATATGTCATTTTTCTTGAAGTAGATTAATATTTATTTGCTTATGAATTAATCTATAGTAGTTCAATTATTAAATTAATTTATAGAAAAACTTTACAAGTACAATACCACAAAACCTGTATTGTTTTATTGTTGCATTCTTTATTTTGTGTTGACAAAATGAAAACAAAATTTCAGCCAACAAAACCATTAAATACTATGATAAATGTAGAAAATTATGAATCATTACATACAAATGAGGAAGAGACGATTGATATGGTATTGAAAAAAAATAACTTGTTTAAAATAAGCCAATTTTTATATGTACCATCCTAATTAGGCCCCATTTTGGGGTTCTCGAGGTTTCATGTCAGTTATGCTTAATTTAGTCCTACACAACCTACATTTTTTTTTTCTTTCTCTCTATATTCCCGATGTCCAAAATAATTTTTGCCATATTTTAGCAAGAAGAGGTCGCCCAGGCCGACCTCTTCCTTGGTTTTCTCCCTGAAATTTAAATCGGGGACATGTCTCATTGATTTGCGAGATTTCTAGATTCATGTCGGCTTCCTTCGAGTTTTGAGCCTTACAATGTTGTGAGAGGTATAAAATCAACCTATCTCTCCTCACTTTGGTAACCACAATAAATATTTTCAAAGCATTCTCAAGATTTGAAGACAAGCATTCAAGCATTCAAGACCAAGAATTCATTCCAAGCATTCTTCAAGCATCCAAAGTATCTTTGAAGTAAAATCTGGAAAGTTTCAAACCTTGTGGACAATTTGCAACTAAGTTTCTTCAAAAGTGTAGGGAACAAGTCAAGTAAGGTGACCTCTTCCCTCCAAAACAAAAGCAAATTGAAATCATAGGTTATTGGCATCTTCTAGTTTTTGTTTTTGGCATCGGTACAGAGTTATCTATTTTCTGTCACACTGTATATTTTGCAACTTAACATTTTTATCTATTTTGTCCTCTATCTTACATCATTCAATCATATCTCTCTAATAAATTCCCACATTATACAAAATGCAGGATCATTGCACCCACTTGGCACTTAAGTGCTACTCAAGCCTAGTGTGTCATCTTCTTTTGAATGTAATAAATAATTGGTTAGGTGTCGCATTAGGGAATTACTCTAGAACCCCTTACTGTTTGCCTAACCAATCTTTATTTATTGTACATTTTTTTGAACTTGATGCATAACATTTCCACTTTTGATCTAATGGTTAGATGTATTATTTATTAAGTTTCATGTGCGATTATGCTTAATTCAATTCATGTTGCATAAATTTGATGAGTGTTTGCATATTTATTTCAAATTTTTTACTTGTATTTGCATTCTTTAGACATATCTCTCTTTCTATTTCTTATGCATGAGTGTCATAATATTGAGTCCTACATATAACATTCTGGTGAGAAGTATTCTTAGACTTATGGGTTCCTATGATCCTCAGTCCTCTATATTTCCTACGAATGTTGATGATACCAACATGCATACTAATGGTATTCCCACTATTTTTTATGATTCATCTTCCCACTCTTCTCATGATAAAGATGAAACCTTAAGAGTGTCTCCTACCCAAGTGCAAAAAATTTCCCATGATTTTGAAATTTTTCATAAAATGGTTAGGTCAAGAACATTATAATAGGAAATCCATCTCCTGTAGAAGGTTTGAGGAATTTGATTCACAATGATGACAATGGTGTTGATTTTTTGTGTACTATTTCTCACCTTATTAATAACAATGCTAAACCTATTCAAAATTATGCTCAAGATCTTGGTTTAACTCAACCTAACACTAGTGTTGAAACTTCTATTTCTATTCCTACTTCCTTACATAGTATTCCTACATACACTCCACCTCTCATGACTACATCGGTTTCAAACATTAATCATAGACATTATACTCTTGGAAGTATTCCTAATCCTATCATTCCTCCTCCTTCAAGTGTTCCATGCATTTTATTTAACCACCATCCATGCCTACTTACAGCAATGTGTCATTTTCATATTCCAATGCTCCTTCCATTTCCCATAATGCTCCAAACCTTTCACACATGTCCAATACCAATCTCTCTACTTAATCCACTATCAACAGTCTTGCTCAAACCATATTATCCTTGCAACAAAAAAATGCCTCAATGACTCAATTCAAATTCAATATTCCCACTTGTGACATTGTTCTTCCTTTTTCCTTGGACATCATTGATTTTGTTATCCCTTAATACATAAGAATACCACATTTGGAAACTTATACTGGAAAAGGTGATCCCTTGAATCATGTGAAGATATTTCAAACATTGTGTAGTGACTTATCTCATGGTCATAAACTCATCACTAATTTTTTTACTAGGAAATTTAGTGATAAGGCCTTGCAATGGTATTTTTCTTTATCTCCATATTCTATTGATTCATTTCAAACACTTTCTAATGATTATTCAACAATTTCAAAATAATATTCATCCTAATATTTCTTTGACTGGTTTGATGCATTATAAACAATGTGTTGAAAAGAAAAATTGATTGATTTCAATGGTGGATTTAAACATTTGCATGCTTAGATTTCTTATCCTATGTCTGATATTGATGTTCATTGTATTTTCATTTCTAATTTACAAAAAAGACATTAGAGATAATATATCATTTTTTGAATTTACTTCTTTTACTCAATTATGTGTAGCTCTTCATAATTATCAACTTCAAGTGAGTACATTTGAGAGAACCACTCTAATCGCTCTGGTTGATAAGAGCGATGTCACATCTCAAACATTCTAAAATTTTCAAAAACCTAAAGGTTGCATCGAACAACATTGATGCGCAAGTGGCAGTAGCCTTCAAAGGTGTAGCTCCTTTGTCATCTATTTTTAAATCATCTTGTAACTTTACACATCTTCCTAAATCTTGCATAATATGATGTTAAATTTGATTAATACTAATGTTTTAACACATCCTCCCATTAAATCAATTGATCCATCCAAACAAACATCTAAATCCTTTGATCCCAATGCTTTTTGTCAATACTATCATCAACCTATTCATGATACTAAGAGATGTTTTTGTTTCAATGTCTTTGTCCAAGATCTTATTGATTCTAATGATATAACTGTTGAGGGTGTAAATAATCAAGGAAAAAATATGTTGCCTCTCCCAGCCAAAGTTTTCAAATATATACCAATCCCTTACCTTCTCATTCTACCAATACCATTGACTCTACTCATTCTTTACCTTCATCTTTCACCAATATTTTCAACCCTCCCACTATTGTGAATTATGATAATTCATGTACCAAGAGGTAAATAATGTTGTCAATGTTGTTGATCAATAAAAAACTAAACCAAGCCAAAACTTGAGCTTTGGATTACATTTGATCCTAAGGAGACTATTAGGGCACCTGATGGTCCTCTTTACATTATTGCAAATATTAATGGTCTTCCCTCTCGTGGATTCCTTATAGGTCCTACTTTCATGATAAACGTTACAACTAAAAATAATATCTTTGCACAATACACCTCCGTTGTGACTCTTGTGATGAATTGAACATGATTATTAAGACTTTTAATGGTTTTACTTTTCCTACCCATGGTTGCATTACCTTTCCCATTGAAGTTGGTAAGAAATCCTTAGATGTCATCTTTGTTGTCATCCCAACTTCTGATCAATTTCAAGTTAAACTTGGCCTTCCTTGGCTCATTTCCATGAAATTTATTGTCTCTCCCTTATATAAGTGTTTGAAATATCCCCATAAGGTAAATATTATCATGATGAACTATAGTCTCTATCAACCTTTAGCTAGTCGAAGAAACTTTGACCTTGACTTCTTTTGGCCTAGCATGCCTCAACCAACTCAATCTCGCCAAGATCATTTCTTCTTATCCTATCAAAACTTCAAAGCCCAAAATATATTTCAACTTAACAATCCATAGGTAGTCCCATCTCCTTTCCCTATACCTATAATCCTTCCTACACCTTCCATACCTCCCATTTAAGTTTTAGTTCCACCTCCTATATCCTACAAATGCCCTGCAACTTCTATCTCTTAACCTCATGTGGTTCCTTCTATTCTTCCCCCTAAGGGAGAAAAGGATCTAATTTTGATTGATCCTAAACCAACTCAAATGTCAAACAAAACCAAATGCAACTAATGTTCTCATGACCATCACCTTAGATATTGTGTTAGAGCTCGTGAACTTGCTCTCAAAAATATTTCCTCCCCTAAGGCACTTTCTAATGCCTTTATTACTTTTGACCAACCTATGCATAGCCCAAGAGAGGAAGTAAATCTAAAGAAAATAAAATTAAAAAAACATTATAATTTTATTTGTATTAGATATTCTATTGTGATTAATTTGGATGATGAAGATACTCTTTATGATGATGATTACAATGTTGCTAATGAAAATGATGTCAAGGGTAATGATTTTGATGATATGTATGAGCTCATTGATGTTAATAACAACTTACCTGATATATTTGAAAAACAATTATCCTTAGCTCCTAGTGACTCATCATTAGAGCATGGTCCTTGTTTGGAACTTGTGATGGATCCATCTACTGTGCTTGATGTTGCACCTCTTGCGTGTTTCCCACCTTCCCTAAATAGTAAAGACCGAGATGGGGGGTAGGCAATATGCTTGACTAGCTCCTCTTGTATAGTGGATTATATTGTGTTTGTCTGTGGTGTTGTGCTTCACTCGTGATGTGCTACTTGTCTTATATTTTATTTAGATTTATTTAAACAACCCTTGTTGCTCCATTAGCACAAGGTGGTAAAGGAATCAACCTACTGTTATATTCCTTTATTTGTATCTCATTTCTTCTATTTTTTTGTATTCATGTTAAGTCATACCTGTTCTTTTGTTTGTAAATGTGCCTTTGTGTTGTCTAATTGGGGATGTCGCAAAGCAGTAGCACCAGTTATTATTTTTGGTCTCTGTAATGTCAACCCAAAAAGACTCTTCTTTGTACCTCTTATGTGATATTCTTTCATTGTGATCATAGTTCTACTACCTTTGGGGGATGATGTCAATTCATTTTTCTATAATGCTTCATATACATGATTTATCATATGATCATAGTGACCCTAGAGCTAGTAGATCCCTCTTGCGCTCTTTTTGTCTTGCATTTCATTTCCCTTGGTTTGTCCTTGCATGGGGGATTTTCATAGTGGAAATGTCTCTTGTGGGTGCATATATGCTCTATTAAACCCATTTCTCATGTTAATGTGTTTGCATTCGCTTTAACATAGGAGCATACACTCCACTCCTTGTTTTATATTTTGCATGCACATACACAATGATTCAATGCAATATCTTGTGCAGATGGCCTAGGAGACAATGCTTTCCTTGAACCATCTCCTTTGCATTACATTATCATGCCATGGGTATTATTCAATGGATCCCTTAGGAAGACAATGCTTTCCTTAAGAATTGATTCTCCTTCAATGGATTTCCTAAGTGGAGAATTCTTCACTCGGTTATCATATTTGATGTGTTGACTACAATAACACAACTTTATAGACCTTCAATTCCATATTTTTTAGTAGGACCTTCTCTTCACATGACCCATAGTAAGTAAAAACCTTACTAAGATAGTTGTTCTCTCTTCACATGACCCATAGTAAGTGAAAACCTTACTAAGATAGTTGGTCTCTCTCTCTCTCTCTCTCTCTCTCTCTCTCTCTCTCTCTCTCTCTCTCTCTCTCTCTAGTGTCACTTATTTTTTTTCTTGGTTTTTGATTTGATGAGGACCTAATTCACTTGGGGGCTTGGTGTCTCCATGTGCTCCTATTGACAGAATTGTTGTTAGAATTTTTTTCCTATACTAAAATAAATTCCTATCCCTTGGGATTATCTCCAACTAGGAATCTCAGCAAGTTACCCAAACTCTTATTCACCACTTTGTTATGTCCATTAGTTTGTGGATGTTGTGCATAACTAAACTTCATGTCAACTTCTTCCATAATTCCCTCTAGAAATAACCAACAAACTTGGTATCTCGATTTTAAAATGTGTTTTGTTAGACCATAAACTCTAACCACCTCCTTTAAAAATAACTCTACAACATGAACATCATCACTCGTATTCTTACAAGGAATAAAATGTGTCATCTTTGAGAATTTATCTACTACCACAAAAATGGAGTCATGTCCTCTCTAGGTCCTTTGTAAACCAAGAATGAAATACATACTAATATCTTCTCATGGCCTATTTGGTACAAGTAATGGGTGATATAGTCCTAACTTCCAACTTGTTCATTTTTCCATCTAACATACTCTACAACTCTGCACAAAATTCTGTATATCTTGTTGCAATGGTGGCTAATAATAATGCTCACTAACAAGAGAAATAATCCTATCTCACCCAAAGTCTCTAGCCAATCCTCCACTATATTTCTCATGAATAAGGTTATTCCTCATAAAACTCTATGGAATGTACAAATGGATTCCTCTATATAACATACCATATTGGGTTATAAAAATCCAACCACTTGGTCAGGTGTCTAAAGTAGCACACTCCATGCAAGATTTCTAAACCCCTCCAAAACCAAGATCTTCTAAATACAAAACCTTGATTCCATGGAACCCAATAACTTTTATTTACATCTTTGGTAATGAATTTCTCCTTCTACTCAAGGCATCTACATTTTTTTTAGACTTTTCACTCTTGTGCTTTTGCAATAAAGTGTAACTCTGTAAATAAAACTCAACCCATCACAAATTCCTTTGATTCAACTTTCCTTGACTATTCAAGTACTATAAAGCTTAAAAATTAGTAATTGAAACAATCTCTTTTGGAAAAATATAATGTCTCTATTTCTTCAATGCATGAACTACACCATAGAACTTTTTATCATAAACATAATTTTTTCTCTTGTCAACATTCAACTTTTCACTCAAATAAACATTGCTTTTACCTTCTAGACTGAAAATGGCTCAAATGTAATTTCCACTAGCATCACAATCTACCTAAAATACCTTATTAAAATACATAATTACTAAAATAAGTTTCTCAATAATGTTTACTTTGAACAAATTGAAATTCCTTGTTTCCCTTGTAGTCTATTTGAATTCTTTCTTGTCTCCTCTCATTGTTTTAGTTAGAAATGCACAAATACTACTAAAACATTTAATAAAGTTTCTATAAAATCTTCCCAAACCATTAAAATATCTTATCTCTATAGTCCTCTATGGGCTAGACCATCCAAGGATAGCCTTTACCTGTTATGGGTCCATTTCAAAACCATTTGTTTAGACAACAATTTCCAGGCACACCAAATCTTTCTTCACAAAGTTGCACTTCTTTTGGTTAATCAACAACTTATCTTTAGTGCATTAGTTATCCCAAAGGGCACAACTAACCGGTTGCCTGCAGTAAGTTGAGTCCCGCTTTTTGGCAAAAAGTGGAAGTGTATTCCCCATTTTTCAAATTTTCTCTCAATTGATGTAAAAAATTGAGGAACTTAAAGATTGAATCTCAAAAAACTTTAGTATTAGGAAATGTATTTCTCAGAGTCTAGATTTCAAATATGTAATTTATTTTAATACCCAGGTGCTATAAATTTATTTTTAGTATGCATGAGTAAAAATCACTTTTTTAAATTGCATGTTTCAGGACCATACTATACACGTGGACGGACACCATATTTTGACATAAATAAAGGTTTTTTTGTAAATCCTTTTGGTGAAAGATACCTAAGACACTAAATATTGATGAACATATTTTTTCTTATATTTTATTGAATATTTTTTTATTAATTTTTTATTGACCGTAAAATCTATTTTGGAAACCTATGGTGTACGACCACCATAAATTGATGTGAACTTTTCATTTTTTCAGTTTTTGTTATCTTGAAGGAAATTATGTGTAGATTGATGTCATATAAATATTTTTTTCAAAAATATCAAAACAAAAAAGTTATTCAAATTTTGGACAAACTCCCTATTTTAAGTTTGTGTACAAATTTGATTAATAAATAATACAAAAATATTAAAATTAATCAAATTAAAAAAAAATACATTTTTGGATTTTACACACTAAGAAGTCTAATGGGTTTTTATTTTTCCAAAAAATTCAATCGAGAAGACCTTCTAAAATTTATGGCAAGGCAAAAATTTTGAATTCCAATGCCTTAGCCATTAATTTGTAGGTCCAAAGCACAAAATTGGTCCCACCAAGCTTGTCTCAACCCAAAGACCAAATAGGAGGTGTGGGATCCAACCTAAAATTTAAATAATGTGTATGTGTTTCTTTTATTACCATTAGATTCAAAATAGGTATGCATACATGTTTTGTTTAAATAACATGTACGTGTTTGTAATATAGTCATTAGTTGTCAAATCTGACTAAAAAGGATAGAGTGCAATGATTATTCAATCATTCTCAACTGATTTGCAACAATATATCGAATGTTTGTCTGATTATGATTCTCGTTAGTCAAATTATTCTACATTCTCATCTTTTGTGGATTTTGGCATGAGTAAAGTGATTTAAATTTGAAATTTGGCAAACATTGGAGTGTTTTTTAAGTTGATTGAATATGGGATCAAAGAAATATAGAAAGAGGAAAAGGAAGATTTTGACACTTGAGGAGATTGCAACAAATAGGGAAAATGAGGCAAAATGGAAACGAGAAATAAGAGTGAGAATTCGAGAAATGAATATTATTGGACCATCGAGTCCCACAGTCATTTTAGAAGGGGAGAACATTGAGGACACCATGATGGATTCAGATGTCAAAGAAGCAAATCTAGGTGTATCTTCTAATCCAATTTTGGATACAGGTATGTGTTCATAGTGACATGCTTTTTCTAATATATAAATTGGTGATTTTCTTCAAGTAGGATACTCTTTGAATAATATTGTTCATATTCCTGAAGGTAGATAAATAGAAATTGAAAATCAAATGCCAAATGATAGTAATAATAATCATGAAGATAGAGAAATAGAAATTGAAAATCAAACACCAATTGAAATTAATAATGTGGATGTGGACATAGAAATACAAATTGAGAAAAAAAAACCCTTTGACTGATAATTTAAATAATGGACATTTTCACATTGAAAGTAATGTGGTGGTCAATCTTCGTAGTTTGGATTTGTGGAGACATATTAAGAAACTTGCAAATAGATTATTTAGACATTTTTTTATAATAAAAAAATTGGGTTTCAATGTCAACTAATGCTGAAATTAATGAAAATGATAAAAAGTGAGAAGTGATGAAGATGTTAGGCATTTATGTCAAACCGAAAAAGAATGCTGATTGTTTAAAATAAGTTATATCGACCATTACTAGTACCTTTGATACAACTGGAAAGAAAATTCATTCTAAAGATAGGAATGTGGCATGGAGAGCAATAACAACACCTTTAGTAAATAAAACAACTTCTAATAAAAGAATAATAGGTAACATTATAAGTGGATATCATAATATCCATTGTAAAACTTTGACAAGAGCTTTAAAGAGAAGAGTTAACTTTGAAAATGATCTGACAAACAAATTGTGGATTTTTAGTGGCCCAGACTCCCAAGGTTCAACATGAATATTAATGGTGAAGTCAGAACTTTGGTTGAAAATTTTTGGCATGATAATACAAGGGTATCACCTAATGCTAGAGATGTTTTGAAATTAAGAGTCAGGTCAAAAATTCATGATCCACATCCAAAACACCTTTTGGACATGAGTCAAATATTAGCATTAGTCAAAGATATTTTGTAAACTACAAACCATGGTATGTAAAAATTAACAAGGAAAGAATCTCCTATTGTTGCAAAACACGTGTTCCGTTTTGTTACTATTATGATATATTTTGATATATACATTCTACCATGCATACTAAAGAAATATTTTAGGAATGTGGTACAAATATGCCACCTCAAACGATAACAGATTTTATACCAGGTTTATTTTGTAAACCACCTAATGAGAAATTATTTCTTTTCAATGCATGTGTTTATGGTGCATGTGATAAATGTGGAAACCTTGGATTGTTAAGTGAATGTTTGGATGAGAATCTTTCAATTAATTTTGGATAGAAATTCGTTGATGTAAAAAGATTTTAAAATTTTCAATATCCATTAAAGGATGGAAAAGTTGGAAGACGGTGCGATCTAATCACTGAAAAAGTTAGTGTTCATGGATTTATCAATGAATTTAAGAGTAAGATCATACCCAAATATGTGAAACACACCCAAAATGCTCGATGGCTTGAGGGAAAGTTTTTCATATGCAAGAATACATTTCCAATAGGTACTATACTTTATGTCATTGACTTTGCATAGAAATACACGCTTGCACCACAAGAAGAAATCCAATCTCAGTATTATAATTCAGTGCTAGTAATTTTTGTTCATATTGTTTATAGACATAAACCTAATAATATATATGACACAGTGCAAAAGGATGGAGGGTCTGAAAATAATCTATCGAACCAAATTTCTTAACACAGCACAACAGAAAACTCAAGAACAAAAGATATGAAAAGAGACAACTAGTTTTTATTTATTTATTTATTTAACTGAGTATTACATGTAACATGTCAGGCTATTAGGCCTTCCTGGTTACGACCAATACATTAACAATTCAACAAGATCTCATAGGATCCAACTTTACCAGCCTACCCTACAGCTAAGTGGAAGAAACCAGATCTAAACTTGTGCTCGCAAGACACCAAGAAATCTTACAAGTTTCTTTCTTACCCACTTACTACTGTCTGCTATCAACTTCCTCTCTCTTCCTCTCCCTTAAAATTCTACCTACACACTCCTTATATACAACACAACCACAAGTTGGGTTCACAAACAAGTATTAAATGACAGTCAGCCCAATACAATCCATGATGAATTATATTAAATGACCCAGTCAACTGCAAACAAACAATAAATACACAGAAGAAAGCACCAAATCAGATTCAGGTCTAGACAAGATCCAATGCAACAAATATGCACACCACAGAACTCTACACAATCCCAATGACCCCCTCAAATCACGAATGCAATCCCCAAAGTCTACCCAATCCATAAAATTCAATCGGTGAACTCATCAACCTAACCCCCAAGTTGGTACCGAGCACAAACAAAGCCACCGAGCCCATTCGGTGAATCACCGCTGCCAACAGACGTTGAGTTTGTTCGGTGAAGAAAAAAACTCCTTCCACTGAGAACCGAGCACCGAAATGACCGAGAACAACTAGACTCCACCGAGCTCTGCCAACTCACCTACCGAGCACCAAACAGAACTTAAACATATTTTGGTCGACACAGGATTGCCAAATTCCCTAGGATGCTCCTAAATCAAACACCCCAGGTGTGAAAAGATGTTCTAGTAGCTTCATCAATATCTTTTGGGATTCATCACATAGATCCCAAGCTGATTCTTTATATACATGTCCTCCAAGTTCTTAACCAATACACCCATGCCCTAGTTCTTCTTCTTCCTCTTACCACTAGCACTCTCGGAAGAGTCTTCAAATCTCTGAACCTTAATGTTTGCACCAACCCCTGTAGTCATCTTAGATTTTCTACCAATGCTCAAGTTCCTCCTTCCTTTGTCTTCATCCTTCAAAGGAATCAAAACAAACTTTTGTCCATCTTTCATGATAGTAAAGAGGTTCCTCTTATAGTCGTGAATAGCCTCTCTATCATACTACCAAGGTATCCCAAGTAAAACATGACAAGAACTAATCTCCACAGGGTATGTGCAAGATCATGAGGGGCCAAACCATGCCCTTAAGTGGCAATGAAAAATTAGAAAATCAGGGTTAGTAAACTTGACATGAAAAATTGAACTAGCTATCAACCTAATATCAAAAATTTGTAAAAAATAGAATCTATAGGAAATTGAATGTAGTTTCTAAACTACTAGGCCTTTTTCTGAAAAAAAGTTAATATGATTGGTGAAAAGTATAGATTTCAATGCAGCAGTACAAAAATTTCAGGAAAATAATAAGAAGTAGGTGTGTGTCTGACCACCTTAATCATAATCAAATGATAATATTTTTTTATAAGATTTTATATATAAGTAGTAAACTCTTGCCCGGATGTGACGCATATTTTTGTATAATTTTATTTCAAAAAAATAATTAATTATGAATTATCTGCTACAACATTTTCAGAATAAAAAAACTCCCATTTCTGACCACCTTAACTCATTGAAAACTTTACCAAATTCAAAAAATAAAAAAAATTCTTATAGTAGGCGAAGCATAGAATGTGACGCATTTTTTGGATTTCAAAAATGTTATACCGTCTGAAAGTTATAGCCATTTTTCAATCAGTATATAAATCAGCACTTTAGAGGTAACTGAATTGGAAAATAACTAATAATTACTTACCGAATTCAAAATTTGACAGCAATTATATCGATAGAAAGTTGATCATCTCCTTAATATACCCTTTTTATTTCATCAAATTCGGGTCAAAAAAAGTCATCAGCTACATGATCGAAGTCTGGAACTCAGAGAAACAAGGGAAAAACATGTTTTTGAGACATTTGAAGAGTTGACCAAGTAGGTATGGTGCACAAACCAATACCGAGCCTAATCGGGTACCCAATTTTTTCAAGTATGCGAAAAACCCAGCAAAATTTTGAATTTTGAATTTTCCCACCCCTTTCTCCCTCTTACCCTCCCATTTCTCCATACTAGATATTAGATTATCTATTATATATATTAGATTATATATTATAAATATTAAATATTATATAATATCTATTATATATTAAATTATGTATTAGATTATATATTATATATTAGATTATATTAAATATTATTTAATATCTATTATATATTAAATATTATATAATATATATTAATATTAAATATTATATTATATATCATATATTATTTTATACGTATTATATATTAATATGTATTTTACAATATATCACATAATATCTTCATATTTAACTTGTATGTAATATATATTTTATATTATAATATATAATAAATATTATTATTATTATAATTATATATATATATGTTACGATATAATATATATTCAATATGATATGTATTATATATTATATATAAAATATTGTTGTATATATAATAAAATCAAGTATAGTATATATAA
>MU223472.1:307357-323952 GCA_018584345.1 Thuja plicata
AATAAATAACACATAACACAAGAACTTGGTAACCCAGAAACCCAAATAGGTAAAACTGGGGTGGGGATGACACCCACAAAATTCTCCACTACTGCAGTAATAAAGTGTGCCTGTTAAGGCTACAAATATTGATTACAAAATGCAATCTACCCTGTTAAAGGTCTACCCAGTTAAGAGCTAAAGATCATTACAATCTACCCTGTGAAAGGATTTCAACTTACAATAAAGTAAGCACTCTGTTAGGAGATAAAGAAAGGTCTACTAGAACCACTCTGTTAAGATATTTTCACCTAATACAATGATTAGAATGTCTCAAGTATTGATCCTTTGTTATGCACTCTGATGCTGATGATGGATCTCCTCTTTCCAGTACCTTCTATGATCACATAATCTGATATAACTTTACTCTGTTGTTCACTGTGTTGTCACTCTGCTTGATCTCTGCTTCTTAATAAAATAACCCTCTGTGCATTTCACTTCAAAAATGCAGTCACCACACACTTTGTCTGCTCTCTCCTTACACACACAAAATAGGGTTTAGAAGCAATCTAATATATCTGTTCAAGTCTGATAGCGAGATCTAGATCAACAATCAAGATCTGATACCCATACCTTGATGGTATTACAATTAATGTTTACAATAGATCATGCATAGGATAAAACAATTAAATGCATAACTAACTCCGTAGAAGAATATTAAATCCATGCATAAGTCAGCCAGATCACTTATCCTCAAAGTTTGAATCATTCTAGACATGTATACAAAAATTGTTCTGCTTGGCACTTGACTTCTCTGTCACTCGACACTTAACATCTCTGTATCCTACTCGGCTCGGCAATGTAACTAGGAAAACTAAAAACCACTCGAAAATGTTGCTTGACCTTGCATACTTTTAGCTCGGCCACAGTGATAGCCAACTAAAATTTCCTAAGTGAATGACTAAGTGTTGGTCACTAATCATCAACAAAACTTAGAGATTAACAATCTCTCCCTTTGATATTAGTGGAAAAAACACACTTATCATTACTTCCGTTCATTTCATCAAAAATGTTGCCTAAGTACTCTAAGTACTCTCCCTAGGAATATACTCAGAAATATTCATACAAAAATTTTAGATGCCTTCAAAAATTATATACAAGTGTAACTATTCTGTACTGATGTATCATACTGTATCCTTTCCAACTTCCCCCTTGTTTTTGTCACTGATTGTTGGTGGGGTTAAGTTGTACTTATCCAAAAATTGTTTATGAAGCTGCAAGGTGGATTCAAATGTAGTATCCCAGCCTTCCTTAGCAATCTTCATAACTTCCAATTTTATTTCTAGTTTGGTAGCTAGACTCACTAAACTTTCTGCAGTTGATATATTTGCATTTCTCTGTGATAACTCCTTTGCAATTGAAAGTTCCTTGTATATTACCTCCAAGTGAGGCAACATGCTTGTTTGAATAGTTATCAGTTTGGCCCTTATTCGACCATCTTCAGCCATAAGCTCAGCTATTCTCCATTGTGCATTGATCAACTTAGTAAGATGGAAAGAACTAGAAGTAGTATCTTTACCCAAAGTAGTGCTAATTGATCTTAATCTAACTGTAGCTTCTCAACAAGCTGTAGATTATCCTTTGTGAAAAATTCAACATCACATAATTTCCTGTATAAAGAATAAACATTGGCTGTAACTTTCTCTAATGTTTCTACAAGAATAGAAAGTTCAACTTGTTTTGTTGCAATCTCTTCTGAGATTTTCTCTAGAACTTTGCTCTCAAATCTTCTCCTGGACCATTGTAGAAGTTTTTTGTTGTTGTCTATGTCATCATCAGTTACCTTCTATACAATGTTAACTAACTGATCAATAATTGGAGCTTGAGGCATTTCATCCTCTAAGTCAAAAGCCTTTGCAAATATATCTTTGATGTCATGCAACACCTGCTTTTGCTTTTGTTCTATCTTCATCTCTTCTTGTCTCTTCTTCCTCTAAAGTAATTCTTGAAGAGTCCCTATTTGTTCAAAAGATAATTCATTGGTATCCCATTATGGAATCATAATGACCTCATCTAATGTTACATCTAGAATTTGAGACTTCTTCTTTAGAATTTTATTTTTCTTCAACTCCGGTGAACTTATGCTCGGCTGCATAATACCTTTTCCTTTAACAGTGCCAATGTCCATTGCCTCTTTTAATTCTATTAGTATTATCTGTGGGCTTGACATACTCCCAATTTTAGGACCAGTGGGAGTGGATGATGCAGAGTGTGGTAGATCAACCAACACTTGCATTTCCTATTCTTCTTTAGGCTTATCAACAGTATCTGTTATCACTACTCCACTATCTAAAACTGTTTTCACAACCTCTAAAATAGGTGGATTTTGTGAAGTTACCTCTTGTGCATTTGTTTGTTGTTTCTCTTCACCTTTCTGATCATTGACAACTTCAATTATCTCATCAAATGCTGTGGTCTTTTCTTCTTCAGTACCAGTTTCCTTAATAGGCAAATTAGTGTAAGTACCACTTGGCATATCTTGTTCCTCGACATTCAAATTGCTTGGATCATCAACTATGAAATCCATAGGACTATCTGCAGTCAAATCAATAGAATTATTTGATTTTAATGTATCTTTGGTCTTGTCATGTTCTATAGCAATCTGGCCTTGAGTTATCTGTGGCTCAGGGGTAGTCTTCACTTCAACTTCTTTTGTCTTTTGCTCGGATGTCCCCTCACCAGATTTTTTATCTTTTGGAACGTCCAGTCCAAAGATTTCCTTCCAAATCCTTGTGCTCTGCTATACTACACCTTCAATATCATTTTTTAGAATAGCATAGCCTCTGATTTTAGGAACAAACCTATTCTTGTAATCCTTAATGAATTTGGCTCTTTGTTTTGAAGTTAACTCAGGCATTACCTTGGCTAGAGTTCCTTTCCTAATTTGTCTCTCTGTGGTAAGTGCAAATTCCCATTTTCTTGACAGAAAATCATATAGTTCATTCAGCACATGATTTCCTATCTCTATAGGAGTTAACTTGAAAGTACTCATCATATCCAAGAGTGCTTCCTAAACTTTGTGCCTATCCACATTATTCAATTTCTCATACTTAATGAACTTGAAAGTTGCTAACCCTGCTGAATTTCTCAAAGTGTCACATACCTCATCAATAATAGTTGGTTTCTTAAATTGTGTTGTAGGTATGTTACTAAGTTCATCAATTTCTATCTTTTCATCATCACTATTTGTCCCTAAGTCTAGTTTCCTTCTTGGTCTCTTTGCTGGCTTACTCGGCTCAGCCTTAGGAGCAAACTTAGCTTCCTTTCTAGAACTTCTTTCTGCAACCTTCCTCTTTCCATATACTTTTGTTTGTACTTCTACTAGAGAAGTAACAGTAGATGCTCTAGTTCTTGGATGATTAGCTACAGGAGGTGTAACCTTAGGTTTATCTTTGCTCAGCTTGGTTACTATGACAATTGATGGTCTTTTGCCCTTAGCTTTCTTAGTGATCTCCTCTGATGCACTCACTTCCTCTTTTGTAGATATATCCTCACCTTGTCTAGTGGTCAGGCCTAAAGGTGCATCCTCAAGTTCTTCATCACTACCTAAACCAACCATTTTCTTCAGAATTTTCACAATCTTCTTTCTTTTCCTCTCCATAGTTCCCTCATTCAAGCTTATAGAAATTTTAGCTTTAGCTTCATCAAAATTTCCAAATCTTTCTACTGTAGTATCAATTGCCTCAGCTAGGAGTGCAATGATGGTAGTTGATGCTACATCAATTTTAATTTCATATGGAAATGGTTCTAAGCATGTTATCCTTGGTGTCAGAGCCTAGATATAAGTGTTATCCATATCAACTAGAAAACAAATTTCTTCATAGTGCTTCTCCACTAGCGAATTAGGAATCCTAGTTCTTAATCTCATTCTCTTCTTGAATTCTAAAAAATATCTCCCCATAATTCTATTGAAATTACTTCCTAGTTTCTCAATACATTCACTAATCTAAACTGTAATGGGTCTATCCTTTTTCCAAAAAATATTTCCCAATGTAGGAAATGTATCCTGAATGTAGAAAATTATACAAACTAGTAAGGAACCAAACTTACATGATGAGCTTTTAGCCTTTCTAATTGATGCTAGGTTCTCGGCTAGTTGTGTCTGCTATAGCTCGGCAAGATCATATGTATGATTCTTCTTAACAATTTTCCATGCCTGGTCAACAGCTGTACAGAGAACACTATCCAATATGCTTGACTGATAAAACTTATGTGCTATTACTCTTACTCCAAAATCAAGTTCTAGGTCTGTTATTATAGAGATAGTCATACCTCTGTTGTTCCATATGGCTCTAGTGTTCAGTGTAATTTCTTCTTTGATGTTATCCCTCATTGTTTTTTTTTCGTTCACTACAGGATATCCTATCACTCGATGAATCATGCTTTTGGTAATCTTGACTGGTCCATTATCCAACCACATACACATATCATGAACTCGGCTAAGGATAACCTTAATCCATTCATCTTTGAAACCTTGTGGAAAATCTAGGGCACAAGTTAACCCTTTGTTGGCTAAATGTTTGAATTCTCCCTTCAGAAATCTATCAACACACAATTTGCTGTAGGATTTCCTCAATTCACTATTACCTACTTCACCAATCTTAACCATGTAACATGATCAAACATCATGGATCATAAGTACCTTGGGTGGAATAGATGAGAGGGCTCACATTAAATCACTCTAAATTGAACTTTCAGGAACAACTCAAAAGTTGAGAGGTTCACATTCATCACTCCGTACTAACTAAATTTTCTCTTGTTCTCCCTCCATATTCTTAGCTGGTGTGGAAGAACTTACAGCCATAATTTTGAAATTAGGGTTCAAAAGATGAAGAACAGAGTACCTCAGCAAGTAATGCTTTGCACTATCCACCTTAGGATTGCCGATGACACGCTGACAAAATCTTTGATGCTAACTTCATTAAGATCAATTTTGCAAATTACTTCAATCGCTCTGTAAACTGTAAAAATTGCAAGGTAAAAATGAAGTGTCAACTGTTCATCCTTTATAGACTTTGAAAGGTCAAGTTAGGTAAGCAATGAATGTTCTACCCATTGAGTTAGTGCAATCCAGTTGTCCTCAAATTTAACACAACTTGCATCCCACTCAGCTTACTAAACTCGGCCATCACAAAACTTACTCGGCCAACAAAACTCAGCACTCACTAAAGAACTCGGCCTTAGTGTCCATGATTGGTACTCAGCACCTATAGTACAATTGACTCATCTCAGCATTTGTCTTCAAAATATGTCCTAGTGCATCTTAACATATGCAAATATGGACTTTGGTGCATTTCATGTTAGGAACTGATGTAAGATAAGATTTTTAGATGCAGTTCCTTACATACCTCTTTTTCTTAGTTGGAGATGATGTGATCACCTAATCCATTGGATTGGGTGACCTCAGCTTCACTAGCTTCATTGCTGCATGGTTCAGACTTCTTAACCCATGTCTTGTTCATCTGTGCTCTAATTTGCTCAACTGTAGGAGTAGGTACCCTAGTCTTACAATATTTCCTTATATGACCAATTTTCATAAAACTGTGACAAACTAGGCTTCCATTCATCCAACATTTAGACTTTCCTCTGAAATGTGTCCTTATGCAACTTTCTGGAACATGTCCATACTCACCATAGTAATGACAACTATGCCATGTATTGTAATCCCACTTGTAAGTATTACCTTTTCTTGGTGATTTCTCTTGTACCTTTTATGTCCACTACTGTTTACCTTTAGATCTGCAATCTTGTGCTCTATGACCATATTTGTGATAGTTATAGAAATTACCATTGAGTCTAGGTGTTTTGTTTGCCTTTTTCTTACATTCACGTGCTTGATGTCCAAACTTATTACAGTTAAAGCAATAACCATTAAAGTTACTTTTCAGATTGGACTTTCCATTCTTGCTTCAGCAAATGTTTGCTCTATTACCTGGTTTCCCATAGTGGTGGAAAATAGGTTTGTTGTTTCTTGGCTTTGCATACCTTCTTTCACCTGTCTTAGATGATTCTCCATCTTCAATGGTTGTATGTTGTTCAGTGTGACCTAATCGGGAAGAATCTTTAGGTCTTCTTGATGCTTCCACCAATTGTTCAAAGTAGTTCATAGCTGCATTGGGATCATTCACTCTGTTATTATGTTCTTTCTCTGATCTCAATTCATCTTTCAATTGACTATTCTTAGATATAAGATTTACAATCTCCAAGTCTTTCCTACTGATCTCCTGATTCACAAGTAGTAATTGATTTTCCATGTCAACTTGATTGACTGTCATTATTTGTACATCATGTGTTCTTTCATCAAGTCTGGTAGTCATCATTCTTTTGTCTTCTTCTGCCATAGCCTTGTAATCTTCAGCTTTCTTTTTTTGTTCAACAACTTCACACATTCTTATTGATTGGGCTTCTTGTTCCTTTTTCAAGTTTCTAACTTCTTCACATAGTGCACTGTTCTTTTCTAGTAGATCTTCTATTGCTGCATCGCTCTCAGTAGGATCTCCATTCTGAAATAGATTTGTGGTGTCTTCTTCCTGTTAATGAGTGTCATTCATTAGTTTGGCCAAATCTTTTCTTGTAGTCAAGGACTTCTTTAATCCCTGTCTTGTTGTCTCAAGCTATTGCAGTGCTAGCTGAATATCAATCTTTTGATTCTCAATGACTTTACCCATCTTGTAGATCTCCATCTCAAGACCTGTATTCTCAAGCTGATTATGACCTTTTTAGAGAACTGAGCTCTGATACCAATTGTTGGAAATACAATAATGGGAAAGAAAGATACTGAGAGAGGGGGTGAATCAGACCTTCAAATTTAAACACTTATAACAAACTGATCCACATTCATACATATATGAATCTAATGTAATCTCAGATAACATCCACACAATGAAATAAATAATACATAACACAAGAACTTGGTAACCTAGAAACCCAAATATGTAAAACTGGGGTGGGGATGACACCCACAAAATTCTCCACTACTACAGTAATAAAGTGTGCCTGTTAAGGCTACAAATGTTGATTACAAAATGCAATCTACCCTGTTAAAGGTCTGCCCGGTTAAGAGCTAAAGATCATTACAATCTACCCTGTGAAAGGATTTCAACTTACAATAAAGTAAGCACTCTATTAGGAGATAAAGAAAATTTTTCTAGAACCACTGTGTTAAGATATTTTCACCTGATACAATGATTAGAATGTCTCAAGTATTAATCCTTCACTATGCACTCTGATGTTGATGACGGATCTCCTCTTTCCAGTACCTTCTATGATCACATAATCTAATATAACTTTACTCTGTTGTTCACTGTGTTGTCACTCTGCTTGATCTCTGCTTCTTAATAAAATAACCCTCTATGCATTTCACTTCAAAAATGCTGTCACCACACACTTCATCTGCTCTCTCCTTACACACACAAAATAGGGTTTAGAAGCAATCTAATATATCTGTTTAAGTCTGATAGCGAGATCTAGATCAATGATCAAGATCTAATACCCATACCTTGATGGTATTACAATTAATGTTTACAATAGATCATGCATAGGATAAAACAATTAAATGCATAACTAACTCCGTAGAAGAATATTAAATGTTACATAAGTCGGCCAGATCACTTATCCTCAAAGTTTGAATCATTCTAGACATGTATACAAAAATTGTTCTACTCGACACTTGACTTCTATGTTTCTCAGCACTTAGCATATCTGTATCCTACTCAGCTCGGCAATGTAACTTGGCTCGACAATGTAACTAGGCAAACTAAAAACTGCTCGACAATGTTGCTTGACCTTGCATAGTTTTAGCTCAGCCACAGTGATAGCCAACTAAAATTGCCTAAGTGAATGACTAAGTGTTGGTCACTAATCATCAACAAAACTTAGATATTAACACTTATCCTATAAGGACAAGGATTTTTCAACCTCCTTAAACTAAGCTTCTGAACCATCTCCTCAAAAACCAAGTTATCAGTACTTCCTCCATCAACAATCATCTTACAACATTTACCACCATACTTACACATAGTCCTAAACAATTTATTCCTTTGACAAGAATCAACTTGTTTCATGGGCATAAATATTCTCCTAAGAAAAAGATTCACACATTCCACCTCGAGTTCATTCTCTGCAACTTCATTCACCACACCATTTTGGTGACTACCGACCTTCTTATCTACATGGGGAAATTCAAACATGATTGATGTCCTTCTTCACCATAGTTATAATAGGTACCTCTAAATACACATCTACCTACCCTTCTCCTTGGTTCAATAGGTTTTGGTTCCTCCTCAACTCTCACTTTATCCTTTACTGACTTCTCTTGCTTCTCTTTCTCTCGAGAGTTACCTTGGTGTCTCCTTTTCAACTTATCTTTTAAATTCAGTGCATACTGATAAGCATCCTCAACTAAACAAATATTCAACATGCCAATCTCATCCTAGATATTGAATCTAAGACCATTAACATATCTAGCAACCTTTTCCTTAGATAGCTCCTTATGTCTAGATCTAATAGTTAGCTTGTAGAACTCCTCGGTATAGGGGTATGTGCACCAAGTTGTGAGTCAAAAAAGTGGACATGTCTTTTAAAAAAATTCAAATTTCATATAACCTGATCAGGTTTTTGAAAATTCAAAATTGTTCTAGGCTTGGTAAACAAGCCTAGAAAATATTATTAAAAAACTCAATCTGTCTCAGAACTCGATCGAGTTTTGAGATGTTTCTAATAACCCGATCGGGTCCTGAGAAATTTCTCAAAACCCGATTGGGTTATAGAAACATAATATATTTTGGATAGCCTGCAGCTTAGGCCATTTATAACACCTAAACCGTAGAGTAGAAAAGTGAAGGAGGGAAAAAAAGCACCAAAACCCGATCGTTCTTTGAAGAAAACAATATTTCTTCTACAATCTCAACATTTTCAAGCAATGACGCCTCGTAAAAAATGTATGTTTTATTATTTTTGTTGTTTTGTTGTTGTTTTTTGCATTTGTAATCAAATTAGGCTATGATATTGATTTTTTATTTTCTTTTATTAATTTCATATAAGATTCATCAAACAAACCCTAGAAGAGGAAAAATAAATGAAAGGCCACCCCCCGTAAACCCTCCTAAAAATTCTCCTCATTCACCACCATCGCCACCTGTAAAAGCTCCTCAAAATTCTCCTCGTCCACAACCATTGCCACAGAAAGACCCTCCACATGTGCCATTAGGTCATGTAACTGCAACACAAGAGCACCTCGTGCAACACCTAAACCAAAATAGTGCACAAATTAATATATTAGGCAATAGGTTGAAGGATTCCGGTCTTTAGCATCACTGTACCCTCGCCACTACATTAGAAAAATGTCCAATAGTGAAAATGAGGTCTCTCAAGAGGTGAAAAAATGGGGTTCATGGAGGGATAGATGTTGTACATATTATGCTGATGGTTTATTGTATGAGGATGTGAAAATAAAGGTCATACAAAAACGTGACATATGTGCCCTTTTTACCGATCCTAATACTAGCACCTCCCTAGAAGATAATACAAAACGGTTTCCTATACATATGTGTACTCATAGGGGGATGAAATTAGCTTTTTGGGATAGGTGGTACATGGTATTTGACCAACCAGCTTGTAATAATAATGAGGTGCCTTTATATTTTTTGAGGAAGCTATATTGTGAGTTTATCCTCGGCGAGAAGCTGAATTACTTTGACTTTTGTGAGTTCAAAGGTAGAGGGAGATGATTTGTGCAGGATAGACCTAGGGCAGGTAGGATTACCCAACCACAAGAGAGGAGGTGTACTATGAGAAAACCCTTCATTCATGTTGTGGTCCTAGTAGTGGTGAAGGAGTCTATGGATATACAGACTCTTCATGCAGTTGCATGATTGACTGATGTCATTCTCCACCATAGCACTCAGTTAGTTGGAGTAGAGGATGGATCAGTGCATGCGCCACCTCCATCTTCATCAGATGTGCCATTAGAATCATCCCATCCCATGCCAGCTCCATCGTCATCATATGCACCATTAGGATCATCTCATCCCATGCCAGCTCCATTACCATCAAATATAGTTGTAGGGTCAACCCAGCCCATTAAGCATATCTACATGAGTTGTAATGGTATATGTGATGGGGTGGATAGTCATGCGAGTGCAAATGGTTCAACATTCCATTCATGTGTACATTATGGGAGAAGATTTCAAGCATCCACTACTGAGGATATGACCCTCACAGATGATCTGATGAAAAGGGTGTTTGATAGAGAGCCGACACAAGTTTGTTTAAATTTGTGTTTTGACATGTTATTTTAATAAATTACCTAAATCTATTAAAAGTAAATAAATTTTTATGTATAGAAGAATCTAAATTGATACATGAATAATATGCATTGCAAGGTGCAGTTGGTGGTATGAGCACACCAAGGAGTGCTCATTCTAGTAGACATGGACGGGTAGCTTGAACATCTGAGGTAATATTTTATAAATATTCATAAAATAGAATAATACGTTGTTTTCAAAATTTCATATCTTCATAATTTGTATGGTGGTAACTTAGCCAGATTATCAAATTTTGACAATTTTACATTATTCTTATATCTTATTTGCAACTATTACCTTTCTAACTTCTACATAATTTTAAGATCACAATGACCTTGTTACACCATATGTGAGCATTACATCAATATTTAACACCTTTTAATCAATGAACACCCAAATTGACCTTTTAGACCAATTGTGCCAATAAGGCCTTATATAGCATCCCATTACATAAAGTGACCCTTAGGCCATTTAAACATGTGAAATGGATTTTTATTGATCTCTTTACATCCACAAATGAACTTTGATGGTCTTTGTTTAGTTTACTAATGTATTGGTGTATTAGTGTATGTTTGTTTGCTATTGCTTTATGGTCAAATCATTTGTTATAATGTAATTCAACTCAAGGAATTCATAAAAGGATGGTACTCCCTCAAGGAAATAGGTTGAACACAAAATATTCAACAAAGATCCCTGGATTTTGGTAACCTAGACATCATACTTTTGAACAAGTTCACTTCCTTGTTCATCCATCATGACTCAAAGTGATTTGAACTCATGCCCTCCATCCTTGGACTCAATTCAACCAATGTTGAACTCATACATAGACTCATACCCAACCAATCACTTATTGTCTTTTGAATCAACCTTGAACATTATCTGGTACATCCAACCATCATTCTTTTACTCTTATTTTTTGTTCAATATCATGAATACAATCTCTGATTGTTCGTTGATTGTGAATTTCCTTGATCCTTCTTGATACACCTCCATGGCCTTCTAAATAATCCCAACATATAACTTCTAAGACACCCCAATAACCCCTCAACTTATCACAAGGTCCTTATCCTATCGCTCAAAGCACATTCACTCACTAGTTCAGTAAACTCTACTCTCTGACATTTCACTGTCATACTAGGACAACCCCCATATACTAGTATGTATCTTCACCATAGACAAGTACCCCTCCCCACCCTAGGTTCATAAGAACCCCAAATTTTCATCACTTCCCATACCACCTACTCTCAACCTAAAAGCACTTTAAATCCCCATGCTAAGGGTAAACACACTAAAACATACTCACTATCAGGCTACAACAGTCCTATTACCTGCTACAAAAGTGGTCCTAACCTCTGACCTCCATGAATATAATCAAGACCATCCTTCTCTAACTATGACAACAAATTCTTTAAAGAATAGTCTTGTGTGGGAAAGAAGAGAAAAATTTTATATTGTAATAATGGTTCATAAAATTTGTTTATAAACTTGTGATAATAGAGTTGTGGAGCATAAGTATTTGTGGAATTCAAGTGAATCATAATCTTGATTGTAAACTATTGCTTATATTTATTTGGTCTTTTATAGGGCTTGGCAGGGGCTCAGATTTTTGAGACATCATGTCACCCTTTCTTCCATTGACTTTGGTTTACAGAGCTATGTGGTATCATATTTTACACACCTCTTGTTCATGGTTTTAATTGAACCCATGCGGTATCATATTATTTATCTTATGTTAAATTTGTTTTTTTTATCCTACCCCACCAAGCTTGAGGTCATTAGGAAAGAGGAAGAAATCATTGGGGACACTGAAACAAAAAAAGGTAATTAAGTCTAATTTAAGTATATTTGTTAAAATGTATTATGAACATTTCAATGTAGTCTATATTGATGAATGTACTTGACTTGTTTATTGTATACATGTAGAATCAATTGGGTTTCACTGTACTAATGAATGCACCAAACACAACTGATGTTCAGGAGAGGGAGGTAACATATTTTCATATTTACTTTCAATCGCATTCTTGTTTGTTCAAAATATTTTAGAAATCATGTTCCTCTATTAGTATGTCATTTTCTATGATTTTTCATATAGGAATTGGTCATAGCTACCTCAGATGAGGAAAATCCTCATATGAGTTTATGGTATGCATTTGTTCTATATACATGTTAAACATTTTTTTTTAGAGACGAGTACATGCATTTATAGTTTTATAACTTGATTGTCAACAACTTTGGGCTATTAACTTGCACATGAATTTTCATTTACCTATTACAACTCCCTTCTCCACTTCCTAGGGATCCCTTTCCTAGCATAGGAGATCTAGCTGAGGCTTTGGTATGTATTTGGTATGTATTTGTATTATCTAGTGTATACATTTTTTGCATTATCTAGTATTTCTCGACTATAACATCTTTTCTATTTTACCATACAGGAAAAGGTCTGAACTAATTCATCAATGGTTTTGGCTCCCTCCAGCATAGGAGTTCCAACTCATGTTGTGGTATGCATTTTATTTCTAGTCAATGCATTTTTTATTTTTTAGTATTTCTTGTTTATAACATGTATTTTGTATTTTTTTTTCTTGTTATAGGACCCTTCACGAGTACCCGTCTTCCTCTACCTGGCCATTTTTTTTGGATTCCCTCTCACCCATGATGAAGCCCATTTTGTTTATCATTCATCCCAAGCATAGGAGAAAGAGATGAGGTAATCAATAATTCAATTATAAATGAATTACAACCCAATATTTATTTATTTTGAGATAAGATATATGCCTTAGCATTTGAATTGTTCTTGTGCAGAGACTTAGTGACCCAAGTGCTGCTATGAAGGCGCTCCATTTTGATGATCCACCATAGTCATAGATATATTGAGACATTGTATAGATCTAGTTGTGGTCATTGAATGACAAAAGTGTGTGTGTGTGTGTGTGTGTGTGTGCGCGCGCGCGCGCACGCATGACATTTATGCATTGTATATATCGACCTGGACATAGTTGATGTCACTTTTTTGTAACTCTATTATGGGTTTGTCATGTATGCCATGTATTGATATGTATGTTATTATTGTTCATTTTGTTATATATGAAACTTCAAATTTGATCCTTGAATTTTTTAGTTGGATGTTTATGCCTTAAGTGTATTCTTGTTTCACATGACTTGCGTACATGCATGTGTATTTTTATAAATTAATGTACTTGTGCATGTACTTCATGTGTATTCGTGTATATGATTCATAACCTAAATTCCTGTGTACGACCTATGTGAATGACTTAAGTGAATTCATGTCTATGCTTTATAATGTATGTACTACATGTTTTCTCTAGGACATAAGCATTTTTATGTGTACACTTTTTGTGCTACATATGTTCACATGTATACTTTACGATTTAAGTGAATTAATGCTTGATGTGCTACATTGTATTTAGGTGTATCTTTCATGCTCTATATGTATGCACTCCATGACTTAAGTGAATTTATGTTTGTTTTTGTAAGTTTTTTGTGACTGAAATACAGAGTATGAGAGTTTGGTTTTTGTTAATGGACAGTGGATGTAGGGATGTTTTATGCAATTTTGAGCCCCTTGAGTAACTGCAAACATATAATGTTCCTTGGGTACACCTCAGAATTTATAGGGGTCTTTGGTGTAGGGAACCCAAGAAACACCTGGCATGGATAAGAGCCTTCATGGGTTCATCTTCACATATTTGTAATTATGGTTATAACCTAGAGATCAACCACTAATTTTGATTAGATTGGTCTCATTGTAAATTCAATACATATAAGGTGTCTTTATAAACAAGAGGTCGATTAGACTCATGACCTATGATAGGATAAGTATGTTTGATTTTTGAAGTCTAATAAAGGTCCTACTATAGGATCTAAGGGTCTTCTAAGTCCTTTCAATAGGTCTAGAGGTCCTAATAGCAGCATTTTGCAACATTGTCAAAAGTTGCACAAATGTTGTCGAGCAACTTTTAAAAGTTGCTATGCAGCTTTTTCATTATTGTTGTTTCAAACCATTCATCATGGGATCAAAATATCAGCTCCATCATCTCTATCTAGCTTGGTAAATGCTAGGGGAGACCTTTTTTCGCTTGCAAAGCATCAAGAACATTCTGGCGCAAGTCGGACCCAAGTGTTCTGAAGGTGCACTAAGCCAAATTGGGCAGCAATTTTTGGAGAGCCATACCTCAGACCTCGTGAGATATACCAGAGATATGTGAAGTGAAAAAGGACCATCTTGGGAAGGCCTACAACCACATATCTCAATTTTAGGAGATTCCACTCAGATTCCATTTGGCGACCCGATCTCAGTTGGTGCAAAAAGTTGCATTATTACTTAGTTAAAACTGGCTCAATGGTGCATCTTTCAAACTATTTGTTGTGGGACCAAGTTGTGAGATCCATCAGCTCTATTTGGCTGGGTAAATTCTAGGGGAGACCTTTTTTCTCTTGCAAACCATCAAGAATGTTCTAGCGCAAGTCAAACCAAAGTGTTCCCAAGGTGCACTAAGACAAATTGGGAAACAATTTTTGGAGATATCAAATATCTGTGAAGTGCGCAAGGACCATATTGGGAAGGCCTACAAGAACATAGCTCAATTCTGGGAGATTCCACTCAGATTCCATTTGGCAACCCAATCCTAGTTGGTGCAAAAAGTTGCATTGTTGCTCATTTGAAAGTTGCTCAACGGTGCATATTTCAAACTGTTCATTGTGGGACCAAACTATCAGTTCCATTAGCTCTATTTGGTTGGGTAAACACTAGGGTAGACCTTTTTTTTCTTTCAAATCATCAAGAACATTTTTGTTTAAGTCAGACCAAAGTGTTCCGAAGGTGTACTAAGCCAAATTGGGCAGACATTTTTTGAGAGCCATATCTCGGATCTCGTGAGAGATATCAAAGATTTGTGAAATGAACATGGACTATCTTAGGAAGACATAAAATCATGTAGCTCAGTTCTGGGAGATTCCACTTGGATTCCATTTGGCGACCCAATCTCGGTTGGTGCAATAAGTTGCATTATTTCTCAGTTGAAAGTTGCTCAATGGTGCATCTTTCGAACTATTATTCATGGGACCAAACCATCAGCTTGATCAGCTTGTATTGGCCAGATAAACACTAGGGGAGACCTTTTTTTCTTGTGAAGTATCAAGAACATTCTAGCGTAAGTCAGACTGAAGTGTTCCCAAGGTGCACTAGTAAGCCAAATTGAGCAACAATTTTTGGAGAGCCATATCTCAGACCTCGTGAGAGATATCAGAGATCTGTAAAGTGAACAAGGATCATCTTGGGAAGGCCTACAACAATATATCTCAGTTTTGGGATATTTCACTCAGATTCCATTTGGGGACCCGATCTCAGTTGGTGCAAAAAGTTGCATTGTTTCTCAGTTGAAAGTTGCTCAATGGTGCATATTTCAAACTGTTGCTCAATTTGGCTTACTATTGCACCTTGGGAACACTTCAGTCTGACTTACTAGTGCACCTTGGGAACAACAGAGAAGCAACAACATTCAATGAGAAAAAAAAAGAAGGGAATCAAAGGAACATAAGAGAATATTTATCAGAAGAGGTATTATGGACTTACAATAGATCTAAAAATCTATAATTCAAGCTATATTTATGAACAAATCATTTACTATTTTAGTTTAACCATTGGATCATAAAATCTCTTAATCGAGTGGGATTTAACCATCCTTAATATATTGAGATACATCCTAAGGAGTATCAAAAGGTTTTGATGTTGACAACATAGTGAATGCTAGGTCAAGTGATAAACTATTAGTTTTAAATCCTCTAACAAGGTCGCACTTAACAGTTTGTTTGTAACCTTTAAAAGCGTTGGCTCTTCACCGAGCTCACTTTAGAAGAGTGAAAATTTTGGGTTACCGGTCCCAAGTGGTTTTTCCTTTAATAGGGTTTCTACGTTAAAAATTCATGTGTCAAATGTGTATATAGTTCATTGCTTTGATGTTTTTCTTTACACATTACTAAAACAAGATTGATCGGTAAACACTAAGTTTATTTACTGTATTTTGGTAAAGGCTAAGGAAAAGATAAACTCCTATTTGGTAAAGCTTAAGAAACAGATAAATAGTACAATCACTGAGCAGTATATATGCATGTTAGATTTATACAAGGCATACATCTTGTAGGACTGAAGATAACTAGAGGCATTATATTTGTGGTATAAATTTTTGGTTGAATATTGGATTAATTTTTTAGGCCACTGATTCCCCCCCCCCC
>MU223473.1:13695-28454 GCA_018584345.1 Thuja plicata
ATAAAGATATATATATATATATATATATATATATATATATATATATATATTCTAACTGGATAAATGTTCTTCCTGCTACTGAAAATCTGGTAAAGAAATTCTTAGCATATAATGTTCATATTGACATTTTATTATAATTTTCATAGTATCTTTATCTACTATACTTCTAATCACAATATAAGTCATCAACCTATGCTATCTATTCTTCACTATTAAACTTAAAAGGAGCATATCTAGGAGTATATCAGTTTTATATCCTTCTTTTAAAAGCAAAAAACCTTCATATATCGTTCTTGATGTCTCACTCCTTTCATTTGATGATCATTATTTCATCGTTCGTTCCCTCCTCATGCCCATGTCCAGCTTTGGCTATCGGAGTTCTACTCAACCATCCTTTTTTGATAAAGATTGTTGGGTTGCTCTGTATATGCTTCATATCGAGCTGCTCGACCGTAGGAGGAATACTAAATCCTTCTGCCTTAAAATACTGTATAAGCCATTTGGGCTCCGCTGCCTTCCTAACATGTTTCCATGTTATTAGAAAGTGGATATTTCTTTTGACCACTTCCTAGTTATTATTGAAGATTTCCATGTCCTTAAACATTAGGCATGGCCTGCGTTTTACTCTACCATCATGTTCTAGAAGCCCTACGGCCGCATTCATGTAACCTTCTGGGTATGGAACCATTTGGTTTAAATTTATACTGCTGACTACTTCCTCCAAACCCCCCAAAATTTTACTAATGAAGACTTTCCTACTCGTTTCTATAGTTTCTGCCTTTGTATACCCTGCTCTCAACATGCAAGATTTGAAAACCCCGACAATGTCACCATTAGTGCGCATTGTGAAGTTGTAATCATAATTTGCATCCCCTATGACCCGTTGCATGCCCCTTCTAGCCAATTCGTCCTTGGGATTAAGAATTTTGTTCCATCATTTTGGCGTAATTTTACCCAGAAAAGCCATGTCCTAAGACTGTTTAATGTGAAACGTATGCACATTGGTAAACATCTCTGTGAAATGCCTTTAGTCTATACCTTGAAACCAGAATACCAAATTTCTCACCTCTTTATCTTTGAGCTCTTGTTTATGTCAGTTTCTCTGTTCTCTTTATAGCCTTTGTGTGATTTCTATCACAACTTAACTGCATTTAATTCTCTCTCTACTTCTAAGCTCCAGTACTTTCATTTATTGCTTAATAGGTGTTGCTTAGTTGTCATCATAATTGCTAATTTTGATTGACAATGTGAAGTTATTTCAATTTCATTAATTAATGATTCTTCCACCTATTCTTCTTTATGATTAATTCTCATTGTTTTGTTCTTATGCCTTAATGATTTCTCGAGGATGGTATAATGACTATCTAAATCATTATTCTTTAGTCCTTCTCATTTCTAACAATTTTGCTTATTCTACATAAACTTGCATAAAGTTGTGATGCTAACATTTAACATTTATAATGCGAAAATGAATCTACTTATGACTTCCCACCTATATTAAACATATCCATATATAAATATGCAGGTATATCTCATATTAACACATGCATACATCCAATATATTTGTTAAATCATAACTGTTTATTCATTTTCCATTATACATGTAAAACTAATTGATATATTAAATGTCAGCATGACAGAATTAGTCATGCAGAATTATTATTAACTCTTCTTCAAACAAATCATCACAGTGTATACTTAAACTGTTGCATCCTTGATTACAAATTTATTAAACAACATAATATATGCCCTTTAAGTTGTGATGCTCACCACTAACATTAATAATGAGAAAATAAATCCATTTATAGATTCCCACCTATATTAAACATATCCATATATAAATATGCAATTATATCTCATATTAACACATACATACATCCAATATATTCGTTAACTTATACTTGATTATTCATTTTCCCATCATAAATAAAATTCTCATTGATTCCTTGAGTAACATCATAACAAATTTAGTCATACAGAATTTATTATTTACTCTTCTTCATACATTTCATCACAGTGAATACTCAAAGCCACTTCATCCTCAATTACAAATTTATCGAACCATCCAAGTTCTCTAGTGGTTCTGATATGCATGAACGTGAACAAAAAGCCTAGATTTCTCGTTATGGCTGGCAGCTCTGCAATGTACCTATTTCTATCTGCAATCATCATTATTGGGAAGGTTTGAATGTTGCTATTATCTCCCATGTATTGTTGATAATCTCTTGGTCTTGGGATTGTCAAATCATCTCTAATGCTTTCAATTACCTTCCCAAGATCTACCAAATATTTCCTCTTAATGATTTTCCTACATAGTCTCCCAATAATGTAAGGATCTGCATGTAAGGATGAGGCAATAAAAATTGCAGGAATGTCTGAGTTTACCCTATAGCAATTATCATTTTCGATGTATTCACTTCATAGAATAATATATACCGCCCTAATAGTTATATCATAGGTAACAATCATCACCTTTTTAATTCTTTTAAGAGATATCTTCCCATCGAAGGCCAGCTACGATTTAGTGCATCTCAGTTTAATTGTTGTAGCCATTAGCCTTCTAACTTGCTAGCCTTATCTCAACATGATACCTTTATTCCATATTTAGCCATTCTAAAGATTATTCTTTATTATTGCTAATGCAGAGATGAAACAGTTGGTCTTTTATCTTCCTGTCATTTCTCATCCCCTAATTTCTTAGATCTTTTACTATTTTATTTAAATTATTCCTAATACTTACTACAGGACAAAATTTATTTGTTTCTATGCTACCTTAATATATCTTTGTTTGTTTTAATGTTTCCATTTTACTTATCCTTAAGTATTTACTTTTATTTTGGGCCTATATTCTATAGTTCTTTATCTCCCTTAAATTTTACACTTGTATATCAAGGTTTGTACCTTCCATGATTTCTTCATTCCTTCCCTCTACCCCTCTATTAGCTAAAAGATCGATTGTTTGATTACCTTCTCTATAAGTGTGGTTAATAGTATATTGTTTAAAAAATGTTAATATGTTTAAAGCTCTCTTAATCAATCCATTAAGTTTCCAATTTTGTGTACTACCTGTTCTGGTGGCATTAATAATCAATGAAGGTTCAACTTCTATCTCTATTCTATCTAGGTTCAAACTTTTGCACATCAATAATCCCTCTATTAAGGCACTCCCTTCAAATTCATTGTTGGTTGCCACTTCTAAGAATGCTGCTTTGGAAGCAATCAATTTCCCTGATTCATCATGAATGCAAAATCCTACTCCTGCTTTACTTGGGTTTCCTTTAGAGGCCCCATCAAAGTTTATTTTTAACCATCCCTCTGTGGGTGGCTTCCATGTGCAATTACGTCTTAAGGCCTCCTTATCTACATTACTTAAACAGTGGAATATTTAGTCCATGTACCATAGTTTACATATTTTCTCATCATAGTGTGAAAAAACCATATCTTTTCTACCATTCATATTACGGTTGTTCACTACCTCTACTATACTTGCTTCTATTTTGTTTAGCAATTGGTCTAGATCTATTTTTTAATCCTTAAATATCCTTCTATTCATCTCCTTCCATAATTCCCATATTATTATGGAAGGTGCTATTATCCATATCTTCCCATACAAACCAGATTCCTTTCTTCTTGGCCATGATGTGAGAATATCCACCAGTTTATTGGGTAATGTAGTTTTCCACCCTAACTTATTGGCAAGCCACGTCCAACACTTGTATGAGTAGTCACAATTGGTAAAAATATGATCTATAGACTCACACTCCTCACAAAAAACACACCTCAATGCGCCATTATATCCTATTTTTTTAAACCATTCAGCAGTCATAATCCTGTGCTGAACTGCAGCCCAGGTGAACATTCTGGCCTTGGGCAGACATTGTTTTATCTAGCATAGGTCAATATGCAATGTTTTCTAGGTTTGTTCCCTTTTATTCATAGAATTATAATCACACTTTGTGTTGTATTCCCCATTTTTGGATTTAGCCCATATAATCCTATCAGGATCCTTTGATGGATTAATTTTCCTATTTGTAATAGCCTGTTCCACTTTATTCTTAAAATTTTATGATATTCCAAGGTTGTTGAGGGATTTCCACTTCCATCCTAAGGCTGGGTTGTTTTCCTCTATCTCTACGTAATCCTTCAGATATATACCCCTTGCTTATTTAACCACTTCTATTTCTGGGTCATCATTAAGAGTAGTACTAAGAGAAGGACATGCATTCCATGAGTCCTCCCAAAATAATTCCTTTCTCCCATTCCCAATATCCCATGTAATATTATCTATAATAACACTCCAGAATTCCAATATGAAATTCCACATCCTTGATCCTTTGGGAGGAGAGTAGTGTCTGAAAATATTCAACGGGTCTCTTCCATCTAAGTATTTGAATCTAATAATTTTAACCCACTTTGCCTCAGGATCTCTGTACATTTTCCAAACTAGTTTAGCTCCTAAAGCCATGTTTTATTGTTTGATATTTTTTAAATTCAGTCCTCCTTCCTCTAGAGGTTTACATATCTTATCCCACGCAATTAGAGCTAATCACTTTTTGTCATTAGATCCTTGCCAAAAAAATTCTTTACTTTTTTATTAATATCTTTTTCTACACCTCTCGGCATGCTTAGACACATCATCTGATAAATAGGAATAGCTGAGAGTACCGATTTGATCATGGTAGTTTTTCCGACACTGGTTAACCATTTCCCTTTCCATGATTCAACTTTTTTATCAATATTCTCTAATACCTTACTCGATAATTTTGTTGATCTGTTACCCTTATCCAAAGGTAACCCCAAATATTTACATGGAAATCTCCTATTTTTGTATTCTAGAAGCCTACATATTCTCTGTTGTTCATTTCTAGAGGTGTTCAAAAAATATATTTCAAATTTCTCTTTATTAATTTGCTGGCCTGAGGCAGCTAAATACAAGTTTAGTATACTCCTAATTGCCCTAGCTTCCATAACATTAGCCTAGCCAAAAAGGAGGTTTTCATCAACAAATTGTTGATGGGTGCAAGCCTCCATTTCCTCTGTTATCTTTATACCACATACCAAGTTCTCATCCTTTGCTTTTGTTAGTGATCTACCTAAAGCTTCTGCCATAATGACAAAGAGAAAGGGGGATAGGGGGTCACCTTGTCTGATGCCCTGTGTAATACTGAAAAAGCCAGTAGGGTTGCCATTCACCATAATAGACATTTTTGGCCTTGATATGCATTCAAATATTAAGTTAATCCATTGTCTAGAAAAACCAAAGGATTCTAGACACTTGCACAAAAATCTCCAATCTACCTTATCGTAAGCTTTCCTAATGTTGAGTTTTATAAGCATGCTTGGGTTATAGTTATGTTGAATAATATGTATAACTTCTTGAGCTATAATCACCCCATCAAGTATGGACCTTCCAGGAATAAAACCATATTGTTCTTCCGAAATAAGCATAGGCAGGAACTTTTTAAGCCTATTTTCCAAAGTCTTAGTTAATAATTTATATAGTGTATTGCATAATGATATAGGTCTGTAGTCATCCAAACTTCTTGGGTTAACTTTTTTTGGTATCAATGCTATAAAGGTTTTATTAATCTCTTGGAGAATCTTGCCTGAGTTTCTTATACCTTCTAATGCCAAGACTACTTCATCCCCTATGAAATTCCAACATCATTGATAGAAAAAATTTGGAAACCTGTGAGATCTAGGATACTTCTCAGGGTGTAGCTGTTTCAATGCCTTTTCAACTTCATCTTTGGTTAATTTAGCATTCAGAATTTTGTTATGTTCTTTAGTAATAATAATGGGAATATTTTTTAGAATCTCATTTTGAGCTATTCTGTTTTATCCCTCCAAATTATTCAACATTCCTTCAAAGTATCTAGCTGTTTCTTCCGCAATGCTCTCTAGATCTTTGATTGTGGACCCATTTTCTTTCATAATACTAGTGATCTTGTTAAAGTTTCTCTTAGCTTTAGAGATATTGTGAAAGAATTTTCTATTTTTTCCGCCTTCGTTTAACCATACTTCCCTAGATCTTTGTTTCCAGTTTGATTCCTCTTTTGTCAGTATATCCTCATACTTACTTGAAATTTTTTTCTCCTCATTATATGTTTCTATATTCATCCCATCTCTAAGGATAATCTCATTTAATTCTTTTATGTCTTTTTCTATTTCTTCCTTTTGTTCAAATATATTACCAAAATGAGCTTTGTTCCATTCTATTAATCTATGTTTTAGGTGTTTCAATTTTGCATTAAAGATAAAGGTGTTAGATCCCTTAAAACTTTTTTCTTTCCACCATTCTTCTATTTTAAGAATGCACTCCTCATCCTTAAGCCACATTTTTTTAAATTTGAATGGATTCTTTTTAGGTTTGACATCTTCTTCTAATTCTAATTTAATTGGATAATGATCTCGTCCTGAATGTGCAACAATATTAGCTTTAAGATTTATCTTTAATTTTGTTAGGTCTACAATGTGGAGAAATCTGTCTAATTTCTCGGTGATTAGTTCAGAATTTATTCTCTTATTTGACCATGTATATGTGCCATTGTCTAAGGGGATATCCATTGCATTGACCTTTTGTATCCATTCTTTCAATTCTATCATTGTTTGAGTAGTCCCCTTGGAACCCCCCGATTTCTCTCTTATGTCTAAGATTGAGTTAAAGTCCCCTCCAACAAAAATATTCATATTTGGGTAGTTTTGAATGAAAGTGTCAATTTATTTCCACACTATTCTTTTCTCATGGAGCAATTTTGGTCTATATATATTGATAATAATAAATTCTAAATTGCTGCTAAAGTTCTTAATCTTTTCCGCCATCCATTGAGAGTTAGAAATCAAGAAAATTGGTGAGATAAACCTCGGATTCCAAATAAAGGCAAGTCCCCCAGAAGCACCTACCGAATCTACTTCTTTAATTTCTCATATTCCTAATTTTTTACTTAGATTAGTGTACCCTTCTTCTCCTAGTTTAGATTCTTGTATTAAATAAATATGTGCCTCTAGAGAAGTTAGGCTTCTCTTAAGAAGGCATTGTTTGTTAGGGGCGTTTAAACCCCTAACATTCCATGAAATTATTTTCATGGCACCCTAGGAAGGTACTTCCCCTTACCTACAATCACAATAGACATTATTTTAACCTATCCTAAAGCTAATGCATCCTTATGCCTTAATTCCTTGAGGGATTTCCTTCCCCTTTTAATTGTCTGTATTGGATAATATGGATTGTTCTTACCAGCAGAGGATATAACCAGGCCTAGATTCCTATCATTACTTCCTTCGGCCACATCCATCAAATGAGTGTCTAATTCTAGGTTTCCTTCACTCATTGAATAAATAACTCGAAGAATGAGCATATCATCAGAATCCTCATTAATTCCTAAGAAATCATTAATTTCTCCTATTTCAGCTTCATCGATATCTTCCTTATATTTGTTGTCCATATTTGGGATTCTCTATTCACCTTGATTACTTACCCCATCATTATCTCCTCCCTAGTCAGGGAAAAGTTGTAATGGAATGTGTCTAAAAAACCTATTTTGTTCACATTCATCTTCTATTTCATATTGATTGTTATTTGAATGAGCATTCTTGATTAACTTCCTCTTGCTTACTGTTATCACTGCCTCATTATTTTGGTATTGGAGAATATCTTCTACTGTTATGTTGTTATCTATTTCCATTGTTTTTTTATCCATTTTAATTTTTTCCTATTATTTTCCTCAATATCACTTGTCTCCTCATCGGACAAGTCAATCAAATTTTTATTGCTAACTATTGGGTTCTTATTAAGCCTTAAAACCTGTGAATCTGACATACCCTGATGCTTGATCCGAGATTTTTTTTGTTTTAGTTATAGGTCTTTTAATGGCCTTTTCAGAGTTCCATTTTTGTTTTCTTATAAATCTATTATCTATGAGAATTGTTTTGTTTTTATTTATTTCTGTCATGATTCCATTATTTACTATTTGTTCATAAATTACTTTTCTAAAGAATTCACTTCATGATTCATATTCATATTTTGTGTTGTTTCATATTTAAACTTATCTTGAATCTTCTTAACCCTAGTTTCCTTATCTCTATATGATTCATTATTAACTACAAAACCCCCTCCTTCTATAAAGGTTACTCCAGGAGTAATATTCATAGAGTTTGTGAAGATGGGATTCATACATACTTTTCCTTCTTTAATGACGACAAAATTTGGAGATGTGAGAATATTACTGTGCCCGTTAAAAACTCCTTAAGGTCTGTAGAATAATAAATTAGATTATTATTTATATCTTTATTAGGACTAAGCCAAATTTGGTTAGGAATATTTCCATAGAATTTTTCTACACTAAATTTATATATAAATTGATCTGCTTCAAATTTGATGTTGCGGGGAAAGGCATCCATAACATTGGTCTGAATCAGTATTTTAACATCTGATGAATTGATTAAATTAAGCTTCAACCCTACCATTCTCCCTAAACTTTCTCCGATTTGTGAAATAATCTTGCTATGCATAAGTTCCACTGGCATATTATCAATTTTTACCCATATGGGTACAGAGATGCAGTCAAACATACTACTATTAAAATTTGGCTTCCATTCTATAAATTTAACTGCGTGCCCTAAATAATATATTTGTTCATCAGATAATAACCTAGCTTTGATAGAGAGATCTTTGCATTCCAGATAAAAATAGTTATTGTTTAGAAGAGTTATACTTACATGTTCCCTGAGGGTTTTAAAGAACCAAACCCCAATGCCATTATCATTTAGCTTTTGGCCATACCATTTCTAGTAAATCCCTATGGCTTTACAATGATTCTTCAAATAATTTGTAAAAGTAAATTTTCCTTTAATGGTTAGGGATTCCATAAGACTATTATGGTTAATTGGTTTTGTAGGTTTTTGTGGCGCTACAGAGTAAACCCTATCCGAGAGATTTTTCTCATTGTTAAAATTTGCAGGATTCTGTCTATGGGATGGAGTGTACATCTCTACTGGCTTATTCTCTATGCAATTTCCTATCTAAAGATGCCTGAATCTATTGAAAGTGGGTATCTCAAAATTATATTCATACATTTTTCTAGTTTGCCTGGTACTCCTATAATTATATTTTTTAAATCTCTGAGCATTTTGTTTATGGGCAGGACACCACACATTATCAGTTGCCACAAAGCTTCGCAGTGATGGCCTAGAAGAGATTCTATGTGGGGTTTGATTAAGGGTTTTCTTATACCGATTATTATTACTAAAAATAGGGTTTCGTGAGTTCCTATCTTGGACGGGTTTCCTATGGATGGCATACCCAATTTTATTGAAAAGAAAAAATTGTGCATTCAGATCATTTACCGTTGTAAAATTCCTGGAATGATTTACCATATGAATTTCTGGTGGAGACAAATTGGAGTACCTTCTATGTATTTCCCAATGGGGCCACGCATCCCTGGAGTAATTTGTCCGCTAGCATGTGCTTGATGGCCCATGTTTTGGAAAAATATATGTCGATAAACCCTAATGCTGAGCCTAAAAAGGAAAGGGCTGAGACTACCTTATTTCGTGTTTTCGTTCCTTCTCTGTCATTTTTAACACACACACACACAGATATATATATATATATATATATATTAGGACGATGTCAAAATGAATGTTTAATTGATTAAAACATTACCTTCTTATACTAATTGTTACTACATTATAAATACTATTTCTATTACATAGAATATTAGATAAAAGAAACAAAAATATATTTTTCTTGTATTAAAGAATCTAGTTGCCTAGTGGATAACTCAAAATTAGAGTTAGCATTTTAAAGGTTGTTAATCAGTTGCCAACTTACTCTTATTAATTAATATTAAAAAAAGTCTACCAAATTTGAGTAATTAGTTTTAGATAATGGGCATCTAGCCCTTCTCCTTTTCTAAACTTTAGTAATCAAATAATTATTTTTATCACGTTTCACTACTCCCCTGACAAACACAAATCTTGTACATTTTTAATCTCAATTCAAGTAATTAGACCTTATGCTTATATTCTCAATACTTAATTTAAGAAACCTTTAGTTCTAGTTGTAAATCCTACGCAAAATTGTATTTGTAATTTAGAATAAGTTTTATTTTTTATATTAGTTTGTTGGATAGGAAATCTTGGATTTAATTGTTAAGTCTTTTTAAATCGATGTTTTAGGTCACACTTACTATTCATCATTAGGGTGTGGAGTGAATAAAGAGTTGAATTGCAAACTTAGCTCCATCAATAGGTTGTAATGACATAAAGTGAAGAGGAAGAATATAAAATAAAGGGAAGCAAGAGAGATACAAATTAAATTTAATGTCATAATTCATAATAGGTGTCAAGGATATCTATTGTTCCATAATGGTTCCCATGTTAACTACCAAAATCCATCACCCAAAAATTTCAAATTTCCCCTCTCTTGCACTATTGGTTGATCTTGTTGGGGCTCTATTTTTTCTCCACCTATGTCTGATGTTTGTTTTTTAGCCTTCATGGATGTTGGTGGATCGTTGGGTGCACCCAAGGGGGTTTCCCTATATTCTGGTGTCTAGTTCAAGCCCTATTTTATCTATTTCTTTTCTCGGTATGCATGGTGGTATTTTTGGGAAACCTATAGATGTTGCCAAGATATATGTTGTAGTTTATGTTGCTAGTGCCTCACCTTTAGCTCACCATTTTGATTATTATGTAGGATTAGGAAGGAAATTCCTATTGGATTATTGTTGTTGTTTCCATTGATGTCGACATTGTTAGGAGTAACCTAATTAAAGGATTTCATTGTTAGGAGTAACCTAATTAAATAATTTCAAACCCTAATTAAACAGTCACCTGCTTAAAGGATTTACAATTCAGACCTGTTAGGATCTACCTGGCTAAGGTATTTATCTTGATGAAGTTGTTAGGAATTAAAAATTAAATGATCTGACTTCTCCTATGCTATTATAGATCCAGTTCAAGCTCAATCTCTGCTACACATACAGACAATCATCTTTATTGTATCTTCTCATGATCGCACCTCTGCATCCATGATCCACACTTGTATTTTTCATCTTTTTACAAATTTATACATTACAAGTTCATTAGAGAAATGAACCACCTTAAAAAATGTTTTACAATTTTTTTTGCTCAATGGACAAACCCTAAAATGTGTTACAAATCTAGAACACTTTCTAACAAACTTAGGTCAGCCTTCAAATTCATCGCACATTGATTTGACAAATAAAAGTCAAACCACAACACATTCTTCAATGTTCTTACAAAACCTACAATAAATATGATCACAATGATCATGAAAAATGCCAACTCATCAATCCTCATCAATCTTCAACATCACCATAATCCCTGGAACACATCATTACTTACTGCAACATAGCGCATCATCACCGGTCAAGGATCTGACTAACTGTTCTAAAGAACACCTTTATCTCTTTGCTAAACAACCTTCTATCACTTAAAACTTTGCTTTTCGATCATCAAACAATGATGTGGCTGCAACCACAACCTCATAAAATTATCCAGATAAACATATCATGACCACACCTCCTGAATCCAAACTTAGTTGACACAAGAATCAAATCATTCCTTCTATGCTACATCTTGGTCTTCTTGTTAACCTGTCAAAATTCAGTTAATAATAACTCACAAAATACATAAGATCAATTTGTAAAATCATAGATATAGTATATAGAGAAATCACTTAGTCTTCATGTACAATCGCACACACCAATTTTTACTACATCTCAGGACTCAACCTCTTGAACATACATCAGAAAAAAAGATACACAATCAACCAATAAACACTAAGTTGACATCAATGAAAACATCATAATTGAGCATCCTACGAAACACATACCATAACATCTCAATGTACTCGACATCATTTATGCCAACAATCTCCCCTTTGTCATTGATGGCAACACCAATAATACCAAGTAATCATCTAGAGCATCTAGATACCAAAAACTGCCCCCCTTAGTTGATACATATTTTTTGTTCTCTTATCTCGATCTCAAGTTCTCTCATAGCCATCTCCCCTTTATTACTTCACCTCTTTTTTATCTCCCCCTTTGACAATAATTCCAAAGATTTAATAAGTCCAATACATCATCTACTGCAACTTGTCTTCATCTCTATCTAATTGCTCCACCTAAGGAGTAGTCCCCTGATCATCAATCCACAGTGAAAGATATGTCAATAAATTCACTAGATTGATGCACCTATAGAATCTTAGTTATTTTTAGGTAGGGGCATAACCCCTAGCTTACCTCTAGGGTACTCAAAAGTATCCTTAGGTAGTGTCATGGTGAAGATATCTGCTATCTGCCCCTTTGTTGGTAAATATTCCAACTTCGCCTCTTTCTCTTGCAGTTTCTCTCTCATAAAGTGATACTTAATTGAAATGTTCTTAGTCTTGGAATGCATCACAAGATTCTTAGAAATATTCATTGCACTTATATTGCCACAAAAAATAGTTACTAGTTTAGTCACATTTTCCTTGATTCCTTCAAGAATCTACTTCATCCATGCAATCTGTGTGCAATTTATAGTTGTTTCTACATACTCTGCCTCTACATTTGATTGTGAGATAAAAAAATTCTTTTTTTTTGTCCATGAAACAAGCCTTTCACCTAGAAATAATGCAACACCACTTGTACTCTTTCTATCATCAACATTTCATACCCAATCAGCATCAACAAATACACTCAAAGAAAATTTACCATCATGAGCATACCATAGACCATAATCAACTATCCCTTTTAGATATATAAATATCCTCTTGACTGAAACTATATGAGATACATTAGGATTTGATTGAAATATAGAAACTATACCAGGGTCTGGCAGGATCATGGTATGCCAAAAACTGGCAATGTGAAAAATTTAGTTTTTCACTCGTCCAAAAGTGCACCCAAAAGTTTGTTGACTTTTGAGTAGGCCTGGGTGCCAGTATACCTGGCCAAGTGAAAATCCAAATCTGAAGCATTATCCTATATCCGATATTATCAGATATAAGATAATATCGAATATTTGATAATATCAGATATTTGATATTATCGGATATCAGATAATATCGAATATCCGATATTCATCAATAACAATATGTTGTTGCCCGCGGCTGCGTTCAACATTTTCATTGTGAAAATGTTGAAGCAACCAAGCCTAAGCCTCTCATATCGTATATTAGATAGGGATCCAATATCATATTTTCTACAGTCAATAGGTAAGTGAAATTTATTAGTTTCATTCTTGTTTTTTTTTTGTTTTTGGATTGAAATTTGTTGTTGTTTAAAAAAAAACTAGGGTTTAAATGATATTGTTTATTGTTTTTTAAAATTGATTATAAACTAGAGTTGAAATGATAAAAACTAGGGTTTAAATTGATATTCTTTATTCTTTATTTTTTTTGAATCAAACATGGATTCAGACCAATCCGAAAACCCTCCCAATGAGTCCGTGAATAATCCAGAAGCACCTTAAAACAATGCCCCGCCTTCAGAAGACCAACCATTCTCAAACCCTTGAACATTATAGGATCTCATTGGAGACCATCTAAATCAGCTTAGAGGATATTAGAACACATATGCAAATATCCCCACCTTGCACCCCATGTTTTCCACACTGAACTTTATTATTGAAAGCATGTAGAAACTCACAGAACAACACAATGTTTCCCTTCTTTGGCGCAAATCCATGCATGCCCAATTTGATGATAGGCTTGACAGTGATCAAGTTATGGATCTAAATATAACAAAACATGACATATGTAACAGTTTTGTTGATCCCAAAACTATTTTAAAAGTGGACCCTAAAAACAACCAAGTTGTCAATTAAATGGTGCACAAATGATGCAGTACGTGACAGCTTTTGGGATCACTGGTGGATGGTTTTTGATAGACCACCCCATAGCAATTTGGATGTCCCATTCTATTTCATAAGGAAATTGTATGCTGAATTTGTGCTCGGACACAAAGTCAATTATTGGAGCATGAGATAGAACCAGGGCATAGGCTTAGGCACTCCATAGGATTGGCCAGGGGCATGGCGGGTGAAATCCCGCACATATATCCCCCCTCCTGAGATTTCACCACCTCCTACAGTGTAGCATCCTAACATTATTGTTGAGGCCAATTCATAGATTATTCAAGCCATTCACACCTTGAGTGATCTACTAGTTAGGCAGAGTGTGGCATTGTTGCCTCCTCATACCGATGCTTCTGGCCCTTCCACATCCTCCACAAGCTCACATGTTTGTGTGCCTCATACTTGTGTTATGTGCAAGAATATGTGCTTGGGTCCCCTGAATGATAGTGATGCATATAACTATGTGTTCGAGGTGGATGATACTACACAACACATTACAGGCACTAAAGCACCCCATGGAGATGTGCATCAGGGGCATATAGAGCCATGGAATCCTACTATTATGGTAAGAGTAAATAGTTAACTTGTTACATTGTATTTATTTTTAAACGTTCATATTTTTAATAGAATTTTCTTATAATGATTGCCCACTTATGTTTTTTTATGTTTCATTTATTTCCACTTGATGACAGAGGAGGAGATGGCATGGGTGGAGGGGTCCATGCTTTCAGCCATTTCATTTTGCCTTGACACTTCCATAGTAATTAAATCGATCAGATTTCCACAATCCATTGAATATAGAGCTGAATTTCTGGTTTTTGATTGTGTGTGTTTTTTTAAGCATCAACGTTTCGGATCACACTCCGTGATCCATCATCAGGATGAGTAGA
>MU223473.1:48761-68245 GCA_018584345.1 Thuja plicata
ATACCACTTAAACATCTTGAATGCTTCAGATTTTTCTTTTAGAAACATGACTGTCATCATTCTAGAGTAATCATCAACAAAGAGAATAAAATATCTATCTCCATAATAACTCTTTATCCTCATAGGTTCACATAAATCAGTATGGACTAATTCTAGAATATCATCAGATGTATGGGTTTTACTTTAGAAACTAGACTTTGTCATTTTACCTTTTTGACAATTTTTGCACATGATGTTGTTTGGCTTTGTCATTGGTAAGCCTCTTACACTTCTTTTTCTTATTTTCATCATGTTGTCAAAATTCACATGACACAATCTTTTGTGCCACAACCATATGTCTTCGTTTCTATTAATTAAGCAAGTGGTGTTAGTATCATTTAGATAGAATAAGTTACCTTTAGTCTGTTCACCGGTACCAATCAGTCTTCCTGATTCATTGAAGATCTTTTCCTTCTTGTTCTCAAATGCTACTCTGTGACCTGAATTATTCAGCTGAGAAACACTCAACAGATTATAATTCAATCATTTTACCCAATAAGAATTTTCACATTTAATTAGGTTATTCAGCATTATTGTTCCTTTACCTTCAACTGGACAAGGTGTATCATTTCCCATTCTTACTGTACCACCATTACAATATTCAAAAGTGTTAAAATTTTCTTTGTCACCGGTCATATGGTGAGTGCAGCCACTATCTATAATCCAGATATCATTCTTACTAACCTTAGATATGAGTGTAGTTTCTTCATACCTTTCATCTTCATCTAAATCATCCTTCACAGCTACAAATACCATCTCGATGTCATCATCAGGTTCGGTGTCAGTATCTTCATCTTTGCAAGCAGCTAGGTAGCTATCCTTCTTGCCTTTATCCTTGTAGTCTCGGGTATCCTTTCTTTCTGATCGTTGGTAACCTTTGTAATCTTTGTTATCACCTCTGTCAGATTTCTTCTCAAAAGATTTGTCATCACTTCTGTCTTCTTTTCTTCTGTTAGGAAATCTTGCAACAAAGTTTCCAATCTCTTTACAATTAAAGCATACAAGTGCTAACTTGCCTTTGTATTTACCTTTTCCTCTCTGTATTCTTCTAGCCATAAGTGCTTCTATTTCATCTAGATCTTCTTCTTCACTTTCACATTCATTGTCCTTTAGATGAGCATCTATGATTGGATTTGCTTATTTTCATAGAAGACTTAAATGCAGCCTCTAAACTTGGTAAGACACTATTGTCAAAGTTATTCATCTTAAATGAAATCAGTCTACCAATTAAGCTATCAAGAGTAACTGTATTGTTTGCTATTGCTCTTATTTCTTGAATAGCAGAAACTCTAATAGCATATACATGCAATAAGGTTCTTAAGATTTTACTTACCACTGTCTCCTCTTCAAGCGTACCTCCAACACCTCGTATAGCATTGACGACTTCTTTTATTCTTGTGTTGTACTGTGTGATGTTTTCTCCTTTCATTCTGAGATCATCAAACTTTCCTCTAAGGCTTTCTACCTTGGCTCTCAAAACATTTGTATCACCTCCATGTACAAGCTTCAATTTGTCCCACATTTTCTTTGCAGTTTTGCAGTCCTTGACATCTTCAAATTCAGCATCAGAGAATGAGGAAGAAATCTCTATAACCATGCAGTTATGCTCATGCTTCTCTCTCAATTGATCTACTATCAATGGTCCTGTAGGTAACACATATTCACTATCTAAGTATTGAGTAACATCATTACCAATACCTGATAAGTGGAGTCTTATCCTACTTTTCCATGAAGCAAAGTTGTCTTTGTTCAACTTGGGCACATCTCGTCTGTTCATCTTGTGATCTTTACTTAGGTCTTGAAACCTTCCTTCTAAGCACACAAACTCTGATACCAATTGTTAGTAATAACTGAGAGGGGGGGGGGTGAATCAGTGGCCTCAAATTTTTATCCTTTAATAACTAACCACCAATCAACAATCCTCAAATTATTAAGTCCCTACAAGATGTATGCCATGAAATACTTATAATAATTAACTGTTTGTTAGTTTACCTTGTCTGTCCTTATTCTCCTTTATAACCTATAAGCAGTAAAACTATTTACCGATACTCAGTAAATATGCAAAGTATACCAATCAATCCAAAAATGCATATGTGAAATGTAAAACAATAAAGTAATAATTCATACACACATAACACATGGATTTTAATGTGGAAACCCTGTTAAGGGAAAAACCACTGGGACCGGCACCCCAAATTTTCACTCTTCTGAAGTGAGCCCTGTTAGAAACCAACCCTGTTAAAGGTTACAAACACACTATTAGGTGTGACCTTGTTAGTGGATTTTATACATAGAGGTTGTCACTTAGTATCTGGCATCTATTTTGCTACCATCCTTGAATCAGCCTCCTTCTTAGACTGTCAATAGGCTTTAGGCAAATATTGCTACCATCCTTGAATCAACCTTCTTCTTAGGTTGTCAATAGGCTTTATAAAATTTCAATGCTACTTTCATGAATCAACCTTTTTGGCAATCTGTTAGGATATACCTCAATTATAGAAGACGGTTAAGTCCTGCTCTGTTAAGAGACATGATGCTTCAATGGTTAAACTGAAACACTATGACCTGTTTCTAATGCAACTTGAATTACGGATTTTCAGATCTATTTAAGTACATTACCTCTCTAATCAATGTATCAATTCAATTCTTTTTGCTCCACACTTTCTTCTCTATGATGTTGTGCTTCATTGTTTGTCAGTGTCTGCAGAATTCTTTAGCTCTTCTTCAGCTTGATTGATCAAGACTGTATGAAGTTATCCTTCATTATTTTATCTTCAGCATCCTCTTTCTATTCACTCCCCTTCCCGTGTATGTGATTGCTTACGGAAATGAATTACACTCATCTTTTATATAGACATGATATTCCTTCAATCTTGATTCTTGATTCTTGATTCTTGATACTTGGCGTGAAAAACAATCCAACCAATTTGATTTACAGCTTTAACTCCTGATTTATCTTGTAGTTATCTTCTTGCCAACTGTACAAATCTTCTTTAAATCAATTACTTAACTCTGGTCGAATAAAACAAATAAAACAAGTTAAGTCTATTCTTAAGCTCTGCCAGCTAGATATTTTGTCATTTTCTGAACTCTTTGTTCTGTCGGTCAACTCTGCAATTAGTCGTCGGTGACAACTACCAGTTCCAATGATGTAACTCCAGTCAGCTTCGGGATCTCCGTCCGTTGGGCATTATTGGATTTTTCTCGTCGGGCATCCTGTGATTTTTCTTCGTCGGGCAACACTGTCTTCTGCTCGTTGGGTATCACTATGACTTTTGTTGTTTTCCTTTACCGATGGTGTGCACTCCATCGGTGTTGTCTGTCACTTAGTGAATACTTGACTTCTATGCATTGTTGAAAGCATAATCTCTGTTCCATTGATTCTCTAAATTCTTTGGCATTATGTACATGACCGTACAGATGATATCAAGTTGACATCAATGACAATACAAACCATTAACTGATTTTAATGCCTTGCATTATATTTAACTTAACATTATCAAACATTCAATCAGTTACATGTCATCATAGTATACATATTCTTTCTCCCATCATGTAAAGCTTGTCTATCATACTTCTATTGTCTACCCAACAAGATATGACAAACATCCATAGGTATAATATCACAAAGAACTTCATCATGATAAGATCCAATCTTCAATTTTACTAGGCATTGTTCACTTACCAACACCTTTAGATCATCCTTGATCCATGCAATCTTTTAAAGCTTTGGATGTTTCAACCTCTGCAACTTCAGCTTATTCACTAACTTCTCAAAGGCTAAGTTATCTGAACAGCTACTGTCAATGATCACTTTGCAACACTTTCCTTCAAATTTGCATCTTGTCTTGAACAAACTTGTAATCAAAATGATTCTTGATTTGTTTCTTCTTGACTTAAGGATTTCCTAACCATTAGGGCTTGTCCATCTTTGGGTCGGTTCAAAGGTTCACTAGATTCTTCATCCACAAAAGCATTTCATCCATTTTTCTCAGTCTTCTTTCTTTAATTTCCTCGAGTACATTCAAAAGCTAAGTTTCATTCATTACAACATTTGAATAGGTTCCTCTAAACACTCGCTTGTCATCTTCTCATAGCTACTTGATCCACATCCTCTCTAAAAATTTATGTCATCCCTTCAATATGATTTCTCTTGTTTGAATTTTTCCTTGCCTTTACTCTAATCTGAATAATATATTCCTCCTCCAAAAGACCTACCTGTTTGGGATCTTCTACCTCTTCCTCTTTGTCTTTGTTCATGTATTTTGTTCAATTTCTCCTCAACTTTTAGGACATATTGGTAAGCTTCCTCTACACTTTGCAATTTAACCAGCCTAATCTCATCTTGAATTGATGTCCTCAAACCATTTAGGTACCTTTCAACCCTCTCAACATCATCATCAGTATGTCCAAGTATGATATCCAATCTATAGAATTCTTCGGTATACTCCTTCACACTAAGATCCCTTTTCTTTAGATTATGCAAGTTCCTTAACAAACTTACTTGATAATCAGTAGGTAACAATTTAGCTTTCAAATTGTTCACCATCTGATCCCATGATTTGATTTTGTCCTTGCCCCTTCTTTGTCTATCGGTCTACAAATGTTCCCACCATAAGAATGCATGTCCTCTTACCTTTTTGCAAGCATACTTCACCTTCTTATCTTCATCGGCACATTCATAATCAAATTATTTCTCCATCTCTACAATCCAATCAAGTGGTTCATCTGAATCCAAGTTACCATGATAATCACTCGAGTTGAAATGTAGTTTTGTATTAACTCTAGTCAGGGATTTTATTAATCTATCATCTCCTTGTTTAACTTCCAGTTCGAGTTGTGCTTCACCTTCTTCATGTACTTCTTCATTTGTTTCTTCCTCTACATCAACTGCATCTTCAATACGTCGACCTCTTCTTTGGGCCATCTCAAAAACATCCAATCTAGCTACAATCTGTCTCAACATATCCAACACAACTGGATCTGCATCTCTCCTTCCACCTCTAGCATTTCATCTCTGATCCATCATGTGTGAATCCTCTTCAAGTGCAAGTCAGATCCTCACTCTTCCTCCCCACAACCAATCAAATTCAAAACTTTGTCAACTCAAGAACCATGATCTGTATCAAAAAAAGCAGAAGCTCACTCGGATACCACTTGGTGCAGCCAAGGACAAGAGGAACCTCAAAGAAGTTAGTCCAATCCTTGTAGAAAGAGTCACAACGAAAGAAACACAAATTATGGAGAGATATGCAAGATCTTCTTTCTTATTATCATCCAAAAATAAAGTACAATGGATATGCAACATGCAGTCTTATATTCCAGGCATACATACCTATTTTTAGAACCTTTTACATGTTATCTTTTCATACTATCTACAACAAGCTCATTTTGATAGTTATAACTACCGAAGATATACCACTTCTCCATATACCTAAGGGATCAATTATAGGATTTTATAAAGCCTTAGCAAGCATCAGGTCGGCCTGAGAAAGATTACATTTTCAAAGAACAAGAAAATGTATTACGTTATAGTTCGGGACCCAAATCATAAGAATCTCTTAAAATGATAAAACATGATGAGTGAACCCACAAGTGGGTCAACCAAAGAAGTAGAACCATCGAGATATGTGCCACGAAGCTTCGCTAAATGGGAAAATCCTTAGCGAGATCGAAAAACACAAACTGGTCGTGAAACGTGAGGAATCAAGATGTCCCAGAAAAAATCCAAGATATCCCAAATGCAAAGAAGCCAATCGAGGTGCAAACCTAGGTGAAGGTAAAACATGATGCCAGGAACACTACATGAGGTGCGCAATAGCAACTGATCCAAACTAAAGGAGCATTGAAAGAAACTAAACAACAGACAAACTGGAAAACAAAAAAACAAAATATTTTTGGTTGATGCAAGATTGTCAAGAACCCAAGATGCTCTTGCATCGCATGAAGACAAGTATTGATTCTATGGAAAAATATACACTCATCTAGTCCATGCTGAATTAATCCAAAGTTCATAGGTGTTCCTTTTGATTTAGGATTTTACAAGATTTTGAGAAAATTGATTTATTTTTACTCAATTTAGAGTTTGGTAGGATTACAAGTATCTATTAATTAAGGTTAGCAATAAGTATTCAATTGGTCATTATGGTTTGGGAAAAGTTGAAATGCGAAAAAATATTATTCTATGCATGAATAAGAAACCATTTTTACATCTTGTGTGTGCAAAGGAGAAAGAAAAGTACTTGTCTGTAATGTGTGCTTTCAAAATGTGATTTAAATTAACATTTTTAATTATGTTGAGAAAATACTCATCCATAGTACATTTTGAAGTCACTTAGGAGCAGCATTATGCATCATTATCTCCTCAGAAAGCATCTCTGCTTGTTCATTCAATTTCATAATCCCCTCATCTGAATTTTCTATTGTCATTTTACTAACAACAACCACAACCTTGACTCTATCCTGCAACTTCTTGAGAGTATCTTCCACATTATTGACATAGTTTTCATGGTCTTCCTTGAGCTCGCTAATTCCTTTAGCCAAGGTCTGAGTACTAACCATTATGTTGTCCAAATTAGGGTTTCTTGGAGAAGGTTTTTCCTTAAGAGCTACAATCTCGTCAATGATCCAATTAAGCATATCATGTTGGTTGTCCGTAAAATTCTTCACTAGGATGGTAATAATTATGATCTCAAGAATAGACGAACCTTTTTCCACCAACCTATCCTTCCCCACCTCTAATGATATCTCGACATGAATATCCATGGGACCCATATCATTGGTTTCATTTGGAGGATTATGAGGGGAACTAGGGGACATATTCTTTGGAGAACCACTCCTTTTAAAATGATCAAACTTCCTACACACCACAAGAGGATGAGACCCAACTATGTCCCTCCTGCTTCTCAATTTCCCAGCCGACAATTTGGCCTTTTCTAAGGACTTCTTCGAAGGGCAAGGTTCAAGGGAATCAGGAACAAAATCCTCAAAAGGGGTGGTAATCAAACCAATCATCATTCGAAAGGATGATCCTTTTATGGGTTGGAGCCACATGCCTTTTACAAGTGTTCAAATGAAAAATTATATCCCCTTCATCATCAAATTCCTGAAGATGAGACGAACCCTCATCCCCATAATGCACTCTTACATTTTTTTGAAATTAAATCCTTGTTTTAGGACGAGGGTTTCTCGCACTATGCAGATCACAGGAATGTTCTATAATCAATCAAATGAGTCCCTCATGTAGAATAGGGGAGGAATGATTTTTCCTATGGGTTCTTAAACTATAGTTCAGAGAAGCCAAAAGATAATATGGAAACGAAATACACTTCTTATGAGGAAATTGATTTAAAATCACAAAATGGTAACTAAATAGACTGGTGAACTTACCATCCAAAGTCAAATACTCATTATCACATTTGCACTATCGGCCCAGGGAAACTCAAGAGAGGCACGCTCATGACCACCATCCAAATTTCTACCAACTATCTCTTTCCCCAGGTAGAAAGAAGATGTCCAACACCTCAATACCACTCTTTTTGTCTCTATAGAAATTTCTACCCTCAATCATAGTGTCCAAAACTTTAGCTATCAATTCCTCTTTAACCTCTAATTCCATCCCATACACCTTCAAAACCCCTTCATTCCAACCCTTGACAAAATACTCAGTGACCTATTTATCAGCACCATGCAACTTCTCCGTGTATAGGGTAAGACCACCCTCTGAAAGCTTCGACTAGATGGCTTCTTCCTTCTGTCATTTATAATACCCCACTGGTTCAAGCCTATTTCTATCTCCCCACATGGTAATATCAATCCAACTCTCACTACTCTAAGAAACAGGGCGTAATCAAATAGACCCAAAGAAAAAAACCAACACCAAAGCAAGGTTTATCATTATAAAAACAACACTTAAATGTTAATTAATTGTTCTGTACAAATCCATCAAATTCGACACCAAGGTTAATGAGACACTTTTTGACATCAATGTGAAGTAACATTTGGATCTCAAAGGGATCTGGTCATTATTATCCGCTAATTAGACCTCACCCCAAGATTAACAAGGCAATACGCTACACGATTACCTTCACAAAACATGTGTGAAATTTTGAAGGCTTGGAAACCTAGGAGCAAATCCTTGTTGTCTTCAATGAGTGATTTTATAGTCGGGGATGGAGGGTAGAGCCAGTTAAACAATTAATTATGTTTAAAGAGGCACTCCAACCATAATTTCTCCACACCACAGTCATAATCCATTTTGATTCCCATGTAGGCTCCATAAGCCTCGATGAAGTAGTTTGTCTAGATACCCAAAGGGAGGGCCACCGCCAAGACAAACCTACCATGATGATCATGAGACACCCACCCGCAACCAGAAGCTCCATGATTTCCCTTTCCTACACCATCAAGATTGACTTTAAGACATCCAATAGGTGGAGGTTTCCACACAATCCCATTCCTTGGAGTCTCCAGTTTCACAAATGGTTTAGAAATGTCCCTATTGATTCTCCATCTCTAATAATTTTCAAAATCTTGTTGGCTAGTGCAAAGACCAGACCCAATAACCTTTGAGTTATCATAAGCCACATAGAAGTTTACAAAAATCACAACCTGAGCCTTGTGCATAACACTTTCACCTGAGCAAGTAGCATCTCTAAACACTTTATTATTTCTCTCTTTCCACAAACTCCAATAAATATGCGGCATCATAAGGGACCAAATAAGGGATAGAGCATGGTTAGGATAAGGAGATACCCATTGGAGCTAGCACTTCGCAAAGGAATCGGGAAAGACCCAAGAAACCAACCACAATTCAAATTACAGAGCCCACACCTCTCTAAAAAAAGGAGCAATTGAAAATAATATGGAAATCATCCCCCTCATCTTGCATATGAAGATAACATCTATTTGGAATAGCCATGCTTCTTCTGCGTAAATTATCAATAGTGAGAATTTTATTTTGAATTTGCAGCCAAAAAAAAAGTTAATTTTAGGAATAATCTTAGAATTCCAAACAAGGGCCCAAAATGGGCCAGGCAACAAATCTCTAGTAATCATCTTAAAAGCCCCATCCACTGAAAATTTTCCATTCAAAGAGGCTTCCCAAATAAAACTGTCAGGGGGAGCAGATCTTGAAATATGAATAGAGGAAAGCAGAGATTGGAGGCCAAAAAGATTCAGGTCCACAATACTCAAATCGTGCCATGAATAATTTAGAATATAATCAACCACCCTCATGCCAAACTATCAGATACAAGAATCTCTATAAAACCCACAGGGAGAGTGAATAAGAGGGGAGTCCACAACCCACCAATCATCCCAAATTCTTATGAATTTGTCGTCTCCCAGAAGTCATTTCATACCATCATTAATCATCTTCTTGGAATCAGAGATCTAATTCCAAAGGGTCAAGCATTGAGAAATGAGTGTTATCACAAAGAATCTCCCTAGAGTTATCAAACCTTTGCCAATATTTATTGTGGATAATAGTAATCCATTCATTCTCCTTCGTGATACTTCTTCATAGTTACTTATCTAGGAGATCTTTATTGAATTCCTTGATTTTTCTGATAGTCAATCATCCCAGGCTCCACGGTCTGCAATACTGATCCCAAGAAACAAGATGTAGTCTAGTTTTAGTTTCAGTCCCTCTCCAGAGGAAATTCCTCTAAATCTTCTCCATTTTCAAAGAGAACTTCTTTGGAACATTGAATAGACTCATATCATACACTGGGCCCTTTTTACCTTCAAAATAAGCCACAACCTCCCAAACCTCATTCCCAGAAGCAATTCTAGAAAGAGAATGATTCATCTCAAGCGTGAGAATGGAGGAAATCTCATCCAGAAGGCTTTGTTGGCTATCCATGTCAAGAGGATGATCATTAGAAAGCAGAGAATAGAAGTAACTCACAACCGCATTCATAACATCTTCTTTCTCAAGATTTCTTCCATTGAACTTGATAGAATAATTTTTATTAGAGGGCATATCTTTCAGAGTAGTCAAATGGAAAAATTGTGTATTTTTATCCCCACCCTTCAACCAAATAGCTCTCGATCTTCGTTTCCAGAACTCTTCTTCTTTCCCAATGAGATCATGCATCTTAGTAAGAATAGAAATCTCCTGGTCGATCATATCTTTGTGTGCCCATAGAGATTGAATCTAACCCTGAACCGAATCTAGGTCTTTTCTAAACTTTTCTTTATTAGCAAAGATATGGCCAAAATATGTTTTGTTCTATTTTTATACATTAGATTTTACAATGGCCAACTTTTTTGCCATCCTAAACATGGCAGTCCCATAAATATCAATTGCCCACTAATTTCTTAATTGAGAGTGGAGATCAGGACTTAGGGTCCACATTTTTTTTCGAATATAAAGGGAAATTTTTACTTCATGCATAAATTGTCAATGACCAAAGAGATGGGAAAATGATCATAACTGATCCAAGAAAGCAAAGATAATTTACAATCATAAAGATTCAACCAATCAGGCGTTAAAAGAGCCCTATCAAGATGTGCTTAAATAAAATCCTAATTCAAATGCCTCTTGGACCAAGTAAAATCTACTCCATGAAGATCTAGATCAATCAAACCTTGGGTATTAACAAAGTCCATCAAATCTTGACAACTATCAGCTACTACTGGGCCTGCACCCTTCTTCTCATGACTAAATAGAGGAGTATTAATGTCCCCCATCACAATCCATCTTTCCTCAACTATCATAGATCTAAAAGCCAATAGGTAACCCCAAAGACACCTTCTAGAAACTTTATTATTCAAGGCATATATATTTTACACAATCCAACTAGAACCATCATTCAAATGAGTGAATTTAGTAGCAATGTGATTGGTACAAGATAGAATGATAGTACCTTTCACCAATATAGGATTCCAAAATGAGGCCAAACCTCCTGAAGCACCTTCTAAATCAACCAAATGAAACCCACAATCTTTAAAAATGGCTAACTTAATATCAGAAAGTCTGCAAGCAACCATCTTAGTTTCCTGCACAAAACAAATATCCGGCCTATTTTCCCTTATCAAATTCGGCAAGAGTGAATGTTTGTAAGGGTGGTTCAACCCCCTAATATTAATCTTTTTAATAATAAGTGCAACCTTGAAAAGGCCTAAACAAACTAGGTGTACCATTTTTGGAGCTGTCATAACTTTTTGGTATGCAAGTTGCAGAGGAAAGTCAAGATGCTCAATCTATTCAAGTAGGTCAAGCCAGTCAAGTAACCCAAGCAGGTCAAGTGGGTCAACCATTTGAAATATACAAATCAAAATTTAATGAATGATATTATGTTTATTGTAATTTATAAGCATATGGTCTTGTAGGAGCAATAATGGTATTACATCAATTTTATCTCCAATTATATTATGGATTAACATCAATGTTTGGAGAATGGAATTTAATGTTATGATGGCTTCATGTGACCAACTAAATAGCAACTATTTGACAAAATATTTATGTATCAAAACAAATTAAAATATAAAAAAATTTGGTATAAAAAAAATTTGTCCAAGTATAGGTTGGTTACTATAGTGGTATCAAAACTTGTGATTTTGCAACATGTTAGAATATAAGTCTTGTGGCAGATTTTTCAATTAGATATCAATGTTTTAGTAGTTACATTTTTATGACCGACATTAAAAAACTTGCATCCCTTGAATGCCAGTGGTTATTCAACATTTTTTATTAGTTTCATGTTTTGACTTTCAATAGTGGTATATCTTATAGTATTATCAAAGAGAAAGAAGAATAGATCAACGACCTAAACTTTTATGAAGTGAAGAAAATGTAGATCCAAGAGATATTACTAATAATATAGATGAAAAAAGTGAGCTATGAATAAAAGGTCACAAAAATTGTTGATCAATATTAGGAATTACCTAATGAATTCAATATCAAGTTTCATTTGAAAAATTCTTGAAGTTACTTAGAATAGTGTATCGTAACAAAGAGAACCTTATAAGCTACATAAGAAGGGGAAGGAAGGATGAGAAGAAAATGTAATTAGGTAAGTCGAAGCTTATGTCTTCAGTTCCAATGACTAAAGTTTATTCCAAGACATCACCTTCCAGCAAAAAAATGAACTTTTCAATTGCAAGGAAGATGTTGACAAGAAGAATAAATCACAAGAACTCTTTATTTTTTAAGAAAAGGAACTTGGGAGCCTAGCATTGATGCGAGAACCAAGTAATTTATTTGGAGGAAGAATTGAAAGTCGCATAAAAGATGTTAGAATCAAAAATAAATGATGATAAATTTTAAGATTACTTGGTCTTCTTGAAGAGAATAACATAGAGCTTCCTTGCAAAGGGGAGTTTAATCAGTAGGAAGATTGGCCTAAACAAGATGTTGAAAGTAACTTTTAGGTTTTTGATTATCCACTCTTTGATGTGGAAGGATATGGATGAATTATAATAAACCACTCTATGAGGTGGAGTTCCAAGATGTGCATGAGAAAGGTGCCTCACTTGATTTTAATGATGGTTTTGAGAAAGCTGAAATTGTCAAATCAACAACTATTTACAAGATTTTTTGTCATTTTATTAATGCTTATTCATACTGTGTAGAATGTTTCCATTGTTGAAACGTATGATTTTGATTTACAAAATGAAAGTTGTTGAGTATGGATCTGAAAAAGATGTTTCATTTGAGGTTGTTGCAACTTTCACAGTGACAACTGAAAAATAATCAGTTTGACCATCTCTTGCATTATAATCCAATGCATGAAAGTGGTCATGAGAGTAGAGAACTAGTGATTTGTACTTGGTCATTACAAAGAGGTCTTCATCAAATGATGGATCTTAAGCAACGTGAAAGAATCCATGCATGTCTACAAATAAGAGTATGGAATCTTTGAGTTCCATTAAGATATTGGGTTTCAGGAATAAAAGTTTTTCATCTATATAAGAGTCGTAGCTTTCAATTTCAGACAACAATAGTTCAAAAAAATGATATCCTTACTATTAAAAAGGTATAAAATTTCAAGGAAAAGTCCCCAAGGATATCAACATAGAATAATACAAGCATTCTGAGTAGACCACCTAAAAAAAGGCGCATATTTGAGATTGAAGATAAAGTTTCCACATGGAACATTATAATATATGAAGAGTTCGTCATATTAAAGACACATCCACTAAATGACTCAAAGAACGAAGCCAAGGTATGCAATATGTTAAAAATGTTGAGGAATATTTTCTTGATGGAGCCTATTCTATCTTACATCAACCTTGCTTGTTATTTAGATTTACATATTTGAGTTTTCGAGAAGTAGGAAACATCATTATCATTGCGAGTTAAGAAGTTGTGGTGTATAATTCCATCTATGAAGAACATCACATGAAAATAAAATAAAATAAACACAACTTAAGCTTGGTGGAGCTGCTTCATTATGGGTATTAGTGTAAAGGTTCACCAACTAGTCATATTGGAGGTTTATGATGACAAAAAGACTAATCTATGTAATAAGATCATGGGACAAAATTTTAGATTTGTTGCAGCTGTCATCCTTTCAATCAGTCATCATATGGTTTCAGTTTCTTACATACATGTGAATTATTGGAAAAGAATCTAAATTGCCCACGATTAACCTTAAAGGTATGCACTTGGAAACCCTGGCATTTCCTACTGAAATTAACACAAAGGCAGAGCATAGTATGTATAGTGACATCATGTATTAAATAACAAAAAGATAATTATTACTTTCCCAGAGCTAGCGTGCTAGAGATACTGAAGCCTGTAGTCTGCAGTATTAAAGAATGCTATGTGACAGCTATCTTTTCATGAATACAGACTGACCCATTGAAAATGGTGTACATTATCTACATCAATTACCTCAACATATTACAAGCATAATGGTGACAAATCTTCCAGCTTTAGAAGACCCACACAAGTTGGAAAGAGTAAATTGTTTGAGGCATCTTGTTTTTTAGGCACAAAAACAATGAACATAATGAATGGACTCATTTATCTGGCTTTGCTAGAGATACATCATTATCCACAACATACTAAGAATAACAAATATTTAAGATACAAATTGAATGATAAAAAAAATCTTATTTATACATCATTGAAATATTTGTTGAAATACAGCATCAGCACTTCCATCATACTGTGCAAGCAGCTGGATTGCATCAGATCTGGGCAAGGCTAAAAATTCCTGCAAAACAAAATTCTTGTCAAAAGATATGCTTCCATCATAGCGTTAAAGCATTAAGAACTATCATATACAAGGGCACATATACATGTAAAATTAGATAAAAATGATTCCCCAAGAGAGTTTTTGATAGTCTTAAACTTCCAATTGTTTACAAGAAAGTCCTCATTATGAAACAAAGTGGTCATGGACACAGACACGGATATGGTACAATTCAGATAAGGCTATTTTCAAAGATTCCATAATATGGTTTCTAAAACATACATACAAACATAATACATACATAGATATATACATATACATACATCAGTTCATAAAATGACATAACATATCAAAATTCCACTTACCAACGAAATGCAGCCATGAAATAACTGGAGCTGCTCACAAAATATGCATTTTGAAGGTGCCAAAATGCACAGCTAGGTCTAGAAATGAAAAACAGCAGCAAAGCACTCCAATAAATGCAGATTCATACTCTTACAAACCCCAATGGCTGCCCTAGAAACCTCACGTGGCCCTTCAAGAAGTGGTACAACTCTAGGGAGAAGATGTAACCAACAAATAGAGATAAACCCTCTACAACCTTCTCCAAATCCATTTCTCTTTAAATCTAATATACAATAAGCTCTGAAAACTCTGATATGTAACCTCCAATATGCCCAAATTGGACCTCTGAATGAAATCCCCAAGTATTCTCCACATTGTATCTCTCAACAATGTAGAGAGAGTCTTTTGCAAGGGTTTTTGTCCTCACAAACCAAAAATGAAGAAGCAATATCCTCCAAAACATAAGCAATATCAAAATCAAACTCAACATGCCCAAAAGAGAGCCCCAATCCACCTTTAATAGTTTTTTACCCCCTTTTTTTTTTAAAAACACTTTACTGCTTTTTCGCTTTTTTTCTAAGAATGTTTTTTTTGTAAGATTTGGCTATGAAGCTAGCCACCCAAGATCTAGAGACCAAATGGAAAGCACAATAACAAGATATAAATAATATAATAAGAATGAATGGTATGCTCACCAAGAATGCAATAGAATTGATCAACTGAATTGAATATTACATAGGAGACCCCTTGGTTATAAAGCCAAAATGAGTACAAAGGAGTGAATGCGACAATGACAAGTGTTGTCTCATTACATAATAACCAACATGAAAAAGATATCACTCCACAAAAGGTGGATATGTGTTAGTGTGATAACACCACAAAAGGTGGATCACCCACCTAAGGTGGAGTCACATGTCCACTAAAGGTGGATCACCCTCCAAAGTGGAAAAATACATCCACTAAGATATGATAAAATAATAACATGATAAGTTCACATCAAGTGGAAATGCTCCAACTACTTCTATTTAGTTCCATAAGTAAGCTTAAGTGTAATTGGGACCTAGGTGAGAAATAACCAAGGTAAAATACCTTAATTACACCAACACCCCCTCAAGTTCAACTCAGGGAGAATGTATAAAAGCTAACAATACAAGATGGGTTCCTGCTACTAGGCAATGTTCGGTGCCTATGTACAAATGCAATGCAATCCCTCACACATGGAGAAAAGCAAAAAACCCAGTGGGATAAAATGCCTCCCCAAAAGAGAGATGGGAATACAAAAGAACTCTCAAAGAATAATGAGAAGGACAAAACTCCATGTGAGGAAAAAGTCCCCCCACATAAGAGAGAAGAGAGACCAAGTAGCCTCCCTTAATGAAGAATGAACACCAATGGTAGATGCTCCAAACTAGAATTAGAAGATGCTCCATGATCATCGAACAATAGTCCTACCCTTAGGAAGAAACAAAATCAAAGGTGTACGAATGAAATCTCCCCAATCCTGTAGGAAGAAACCTCAAGATACATTGAGTCTCTAAAAACTGCTCAAGTGTCCACATGCCGATGTTGAAAGTTGCCTCCTCCAAATTAGGTGTACCATGCCACACTACTAAACAAGACAAACCAAGATCTAGTGAAGATGAATGTAGAACAATATCCAAAGACTCAAGTATCTCCTTTCAAGATAAAGAGACCTGCAAATGCTGGTCCAAAGTATCCACAATCATGTGAACTGTGAAGGATGATCATGTAGAGAATGAAGAAAAGGGTCAAAGTGTTCCCTCAAAACAACTGAAGACGAATCATCTCCATCAAAGAGAAGATGAATATCATCAATGTTGTCTCCCATATCTGAAATATAGGACTCCACAAACAAACTTGTAATATTTGTCAAATAGTCATCCCAAGGAACTGTCTAGAAGACAATGTATATGTCGATGCGTTGAATCACAAGAAGCGAAAACTATAACAACACAAGCATCACTAGGAGCAGCAATAGATGTGATCTCAATAGGAGTAGATGAAATGCAAGGCTCAAGAACTTGATCACATGTGAGAATACCCAAGTTCAGGTAGCCAAAGTTCTCAATATCTAAATCCACACTAGAAGTGTGATCATGATCTGAAGAATCACAATCATCAATAGGAACAAAGTTTGAAAATGAGTACAACTGAGAAGCATGATCCATCACCCCAGTAGCAATGACAGCTCCACTCTCCAAGTCTCTGTTAATAACTGAATCAAGAGTGAACTCCAGTCTTCCTTATTGCACCATGAGTGATTTGATAGATGGAAAGAAGATTATTGGTCAAGTGAGGTACACACAACATATCATTCAAGGTGTTGTCCCCAATATCAACAGATCCTTTCCCAGTCACATTCATACATGTATGATTGCCCATCAAAATCGGTGGCATGTTGCAAGGCTCAAACAAAAAGAACATAAACTGTGAAGATGCCATATGACGAGAAGCCACCAAATCTAGAAGCCATCTCCTTGAATCATGACCTTTAGTAGCACAAAGAGCTTGTCCTTTCTCACTTGTCCCAAGAGTATGACTCTTTTCCTTACCAAATTATGTTTGTTACGAAGAAGTTGAAGTAGACATTCTTGAAGGCAAACTAATTTTATTCTTCTCAAGAAAATGCTTCAATTCATCAATATCCTTCTTATAACAATGGTGTTCTTCATGTCCAATCTTCTTGCAATATGCACAAGTAGACTTCTCCGCCTTATATGATTCCCTCTTAGGAAAGGACGTAAAATCTCCTTGCCGAGGAGAGAAAGTGTGTGTGTTATTCTTGTGTGGCTTAGGCTTTGATTGCTTCTACTTCTTGTTGGATCCTTTATCATGAGTAGCTACCAATGCATGTGACTTGGATGACTTAAGGGAAGGCCTAGTTTGATCAACTTTGATTGCTCAAGCATCAAAATCTTTGCAAAAGAATCAAATGATGTAGTGTAGGCACTCCCCATCGTCAACCTATGAGTTTGGAAACTTGAAACAAAAGTTGCATACTTTGAAGGAAGCTTCCCCAACAAGTTGAAGACTAACTATGCATCTTCTTCTCAATGCCACAATCTTTGAATTGTACTCTTAGCTCATTTGCCTTACTGACATAGTCTTGAATTGTAGCAAAGTTCTTGGGATCCAAGTTGAGAAGTTCATTATCAAGTTTGTATTCCCTAATCTCATCCACTTGAACATATAATTGAGCAAGTTTATGACAAGCTTCCTTGATAGTCTTACACTTTACAGTATGAAAGATATGATCAAGTAACATATATTTCCTCAACGTTCCAAGAGCCATAGAACTTTTAATGGTCCATTTAGTTTTCCGACAAGGATCAGCCTTAGGACTTGAGGGTTCTAAAATTATTCCATCATAATGATTTGAACCTTTTCCATTAATTTTCCATGTTGGATAATTCTGTGGAGTTAAAAGTGGAAATTTAGGAGAACCCATAACTGAAAATGAAAAGAGCACCGAAGAGAGAGAGAGAGACACAAGGACACAAGACACCCCCACAAATTCACTTAATCAAAGAACCCTTCTCCCCCCCCCAAACAAAAAAGGCACTTTATAGTTAGTGCGTGTACAATTGCCACTTGCAAAACAAAAGTAAAGCGGACCTCTTATTATGATGTTTACAACTATTTTAATCAGGTTATTTCAGAACCAAATCATTGATGCTAAAAACCTAAGTTATCAATTCGGGTGCGGATGCGAGTGCGGATGTGGATGCAAATGCGGGTGCGAGAATCAGATGCGCAAAATTTTTTTGGGGGGGTTTTGGATGCGTTTATATATATATATATATATATATATATATATATATATATGCAAAGAAATGCAAGAACTATACAAAATTAAATCATTTGATAGTATGAATAATGATACTTCACCATTGATCAAGATATTTCATATTTGATAGTTCACAAATATTCAAATTGAAATAAGTTCAATAACTAATAAGCCATATCATATATGTCTATGTTCACGATTCCAATGCAATTTAAATTACAAAATCAAAATTTAGTTCATGATTCAATGTTCAACAATCAAGATTTAGAATCATAAGGATTCTCAAGAAACTACATCCTCATCATCTCCAACTGCTGCAAGTTCAATATCATTTGAACCCAAAACGGTTCCACTTGCGCATGCACCATGTGTCATGATGTTATCATCATCATCATCATCATCTATGATTGTAGTAAGATCCTGAAAAAGTTGCATCCAAGTTGGCACACTCAGGAGCTACATCCCAAAGCTTGGATGCCCCTTCCTTGTAGTGTTCCTCCTTACATCACAAAAGACGCAAGTTGGTATGAATGTAAACCAAGTCCTTAGCTTTTTTTTAGCCCAACCGGTTACACTTCACTGAGTGGATAAAGGAGTATATACTCCAATTCCGTTCAGCAGAAGAACTTGCAACCTGGACAATGTTCACAAAATTAAACATACAAATGAAAAACAAATTAAAGAATGTTAAGCACTAAATTGTAGAATACAAGTGGTAAACAAAAAACAAAAAACACTTACTTGTGAGAGGATCTTGATTGCAAGAGGTTGTAGATGCTTAAATGATTGACCATAGAGGTACCACCATGTGATAGCTCCCATGTTGATGTCATTTTGGTCCTTTATTGCAATTGGACTAAGTTTTGCTCCCGAAGCAAATAAGCCAAATTCTAGCCTAACTTTTTTGTGCATTTCATCTTGGAAGAGTCTTGCAAAAGCTTTGTAGCACCCATTAGCAACTTCTTCATCCACATGTTAATGTTATGAACCAGAATAGCTAAGAAACAAAAGATTCTTAAACACAAAACATGCAAGAATAGATGACACAAAAAAAACACTAATATTTATCCTGGGAAAACCCTCCAACTTGAGGGGAAAAACCCAGCCACACAAGAAATGATGCTTTATTGATAAAATAATAGAGA
>MU223473.1:78573-105422 GCA_018584345.1 Thuja plicata
TTTAAGAATGTTTGGATTGGGCCATATATCATGATATGAAAATTCTACAAATCTATTAAACTCTCTCTCAAGAGGGAGTGTTAACATATTGTTCGTTCGTGTTTAACTATGTATATATTATATATATATGTATATATATAATATTAATAATAATTGTTAATATATATATTTCTCTGATAAATATATATTGGAACAAACTCATATATATATATATATATATATATATATATATTAGTTATTAATAAATGATATGTATAATGAACAGTCACTTCATTTAGTATCAACAGCCACATCTCTCTATAATGAATAGTCACAACTATTCATTATAGATTCTATATATAAATACAAATATATTTTTGTAGAATCAATCAATCACCAAGGCAATTGCATTCTACTACATATTAGTTTACACATTATCTTCAGATCTACATTTCTTAACACATATGATGGCTTTACCCAATCTATTTGAGTGCCAATTTTTTCCATGACCAAGTTGAGGGAGTCTACGGTGCATGGTGTCCAAAAAATATGGTCATACCGGCCCTCAACCAAAGCACCTGCACCCCTACAATTTTTTGCATTGTTTGTAATCACCTGGACCACATTCTACCTACCCACCAACTCTATGGCCTCAATGAGAATTCTAGAAATGAATTGTGAATCTTTCATTTCCCCTTCACAGTCAACTGCCTTCAAAAACATTGCCCCTTTGGGGGACACTGCAAACACATTAATCAATGGTCGGCTTTTTGTATCTTTCCATCCATCCGAAATAATAAAAACACCCGAAGTTTTCCAAGAATTTCTAATTGGTTGAAGAGCTCTCACTAAAGAAGTCTTCTCTTTTTGCAATAGAGTGGTACGCACCTTTTCATACCCAGGACTTGTGTAATCAGCTGGTGCTTTATTGATGGCTGCCACCATTTTCTTCCAATATGGTGATCTCACTAAGTTGAAATGAAGACTGTTGGCATAGAGGCAACGTGCAATGGCTTGATCAGCAATCTCTCTTGCCTCCATTTCAAATGCAATGTCCAATGGACCTCTTTTGCGAGTGGTAATTTCTTCTTCTTCCTCTTCCTCTCCCGGTACAGGTACTTGCAAGAATGGACGTTTGGAGGATACAATTGGTTCAGTGGGTAATTGCATTTTTTTCTTTCCAAATGGGGGTTGATAAGAACTTTGTTTTGATCTTTTAACCAATTTATCAGTAGCTTCTTGTTCTTTTATATATGGAGTTATTTGTGCATTAGACATCCCCTTCTCATCTTTGCCTTTGCACATTCCCATTCCACGGCCAGTAAGGCCCATCAAATGAAGTTTGACTTGGGAATATGAGCTATTGAATGGTTTGCCTTTGTTACTTTGACAATAGTTACACTTCCAAAGATAAGAGCCACCTCCTGAAACCTGTGATATTCTTGTGGTATGTCTCCATAAAGGAGATCCTACATCAATTTTGAATCTATCAGCTCCTTGCCCTCCCATTGAACTTTGACTACTGGTGGTGGCCATTCTAGCACAATACAATATAATTTGTTTCTATAATAAGAAATTATTTAAATTTAAATTTAATAAAAACTATGAACATCAAGCATACAAGTGCAAAAAAATGATACAAAAATACTAAAATAGATAGCTAAACTTATTTCTTTATTTCATAAAAAAAAAACTTGAAAATTTTCTTCCCAAACTTAAAAAAAATCATCAAAATCTAGAACAAATCCATTAAAGGACTCAAGAATGGGATCAAATGTTTACCTTAGATGCTTAAAACTCTTTTGTGGAAGCTATCTCTCACCCCACGAACGATCCTCTTTGAAAATAATCACCTTGCCTTCAAAATGCCAAAATGGAGACCAAATGAGGAGAGAGCCTAGCTGCAAACAAAATGAGATGAAAAATGATTGAATGGCCTCTTTTAGGGCCGTTTTAGGGTTTAGGAGAAAAAAAAGGATAAAATATTTTATTTAGCACATGTTTATATGTGCTTTAAGTCGTTTTAGGGAAAAACAAGTAGTTTTTTGGGGCTGGGCTCGCGGATGCTCATGGAGGCGCCCGGGTGCTCTGTGGATGTCTTCCAGAAGCGCATCCTGGGCACCAGGATGCACTTCCACAGCGCATCCGAGCGCCCACGATGTGCTTGCGGGAGGCATCCACAGGGCACCAGCACCAACATCCGGCTTCGCTCGCCTACGCATCAACCTTTGGGCTGGCAAGGAGTGCATCGGTAACTTATCTAAAAACCAAACTGAGATCCTTGCATTACAATTGCCAAAATTGGCCAAAAAAGACCAAGTTCTAAAAGTGATATTTCACCCACAATGGCTACAAAATAAAAGCAAATTTGAGTAGATAAAAAATTATGCACTTTCAAAAAAAATGGCACCTAATTAGGAGTCCATATGAGCCCGAACAATGTCTCCAAAATTGCAAAAATGAGGATTACTCAGCTACAGCTGTGAAAAACTGAAATTTTTAAAAAAAATCGGTACATCAAAATCAAAATCCAATTCTAGCACTGTGTAGAGCAGGAAAAATTAGCCCAAATAAAAAAAAAATTGCCCTATAAAAAAGAGCTCATATAACCAAGATATGGGCATCTGAAAATCAGCATCTGAAAATCAGCTTCAGAAAAACTATACTCCATCCATAAGGGGGGCAAGCTGGGGGCTGAAAATGTTGACATCATCAATAAATATTCCTTGAGAGTATACTGCTGCATCACCTTTTTTTATTTTTCTAATTTTATTTTCAGAAATATAAATTTTTTGAAAAGAATTAATACAAAATTTTAAAAGAAATTACAAAAGAAAAAGTTAGGGGTGGTCCACACGGGGCCTCACCCCCACAACCCACTTACGCGGGTTGAGCACTTAAACAAGTGCTGCGGACTTTATAATTTGCAAAATAATACAATTAAGGTGCTGCAAGAAAGTACACAAGTTTCTATGTAGGTACACTTGCGTAAGGGCCTATACAGGTACCTTTTCACAATTTTTTTTCATAATAAAAAACTTTTTTTTTTCGATCGGTAATAATCGTATTGATTCAAAAAGGATTTACAGAAAAGCCCGCTAGTTAGGCCGAAAAGCTTCATTACAATTTTTGAACCCGACTGTATTGTGATGCTAGTACAAAATGTCAAAAGACATCATGAGGGGGGAATTTAACCAGAAGGAAAACCAGAGAGTAGTGCGCTAAACGAGGGCGCTGTAGATAATGCCCTACTAGGGAAAATGGGCTAGTGAATAGTAGCCTGGCTATTTGAACTAGGTAGCAGCATCCTCCCTCGTGAAATTGAGGAATTCTGCCTCTATTTCCTTGGGTCGAGCGCGGTTTTCAACAGCAACTCCAGCACTGCCACTGGGATGGACACCACCTCTGCGAACAGGCTTAGCTGTTGGTCGGCCTCGTCCTCGCAGCGCAACACTACTGCGTTTGGGTTGGATTTGCCGCTTGAGAATTGATCGTCCGTCCTCGCCAAGTGGTGTCGAAGACTTGATAGGGGTAACCTTGCAACCCTTGTGCAACGTCTTTGCCGCCTCCCTTTGCTACAGACTATTTGTGGAGGAAGTCCAACAGAGAAAGCAACCCTTTGCGCACCTCAAGAAGGTGCTTCTCTGGTGGGAGTGTCGACGACCAGATGATGAGGGGCTGGAGCTCCTCATTGCCTCCCCCAATAAAATGCCATGGCCCCCCATGCATATGGAGCCCCACACCAAGCTCAACCCAGTTGATAATGTTAGCGAAACCCCCAGCCCACTTGGGCACTAAACAACGGGTGACCTCCAGCACCTCCTCGCTAGAACTGACCATCAAAGAGATGGCCAAAAAAAGGGAAGAAATATCTAGGTTTAAACACGGTCGTAGATCATCGTTAAGAAACTCGATGCCGAACATTTGGACAATTACATCCCAAAAGTCCAAGGCATCATGTTTGAACACATTGCGCATGAGTCACCGAAATGGGGCTGCGAAAGCTTGGCATCTAACCGGGAGTGCTTCAACATAAATTTGGCTTCATGGCTGTCGTCTGAGAAAGCAGAAAGAGGACTTAAAAAACTTGTAGGATTCTTTGCCCAAAGTGGCCCTTTTAAAAGGCGATGCGTGTCTAGCGAAGGCAACTCCCACATGTGACCATTCAATTCCGCCATTAAATGGTGATGCTAGTGTCACTTCACCAAACTTTCTTTAATTAATTTGTACTGAATAGCCGCCAAACCCATACAATCTCTACATGCCAAACTCACATTGATCATCCAAGGCCGTCAAGAAGCGAAGATCCTCAAATAATTCGTACTTGTCAGTAAGTGATCCATTGGCCCCTAAATTAGGCAGTTGATCAACAATGGAATTGGCCTCACGAAGAACGTGAGTAATTCTAAAATCCTCAAATTCACCCAGCAAGACTCTGATCCTACATATGTGCTTGTTAAGGTGCCAAGTGTTGAGCTGACCGCGAGCTATTCCATTGATTGTGAGTAAGGAATCGCCTTCTAAATGTACTTTGCGTACTTCCAAGGTTTTGGCCAGTAAAATGGCACCAACTCCTACAAGGCATTCCACTGTGTTGTTGGTGCCATCTATCAACCGTTGAGCACCTAGACCAATAATACTACCATGTTCGTTGCGAGCCACAAAGCCAACCCTTGAAACCCCCGATTTGCCTCGAGAGGCTCTGTCAAAATTCACTTTGATCCAGCCAAGGTCCAGGGGTTGTCATGTGCTCCTAGGGTCACCACCCAAAGGTTTAACCCTTTTAGGCCCATTAACGGGCCTGAATTTCACCATGGGCGAGGCTTGCTAGATCCGGCTATCCACCTTAGAAAATGGCACTTTTGAAGTGTTGATCCGTGCAGCTGCATTATACACAAATTCAGAAACAACTTTCTCTAGTCGAATACTGAATTTAGGAAAGGACTCCTCTATTTCTTGAAAAATTCATCTGTTACATTCTTTCCAGAGTTCCCACATAATTTTAGATGGAAGAATATTCCAGATAGAGGAAAAAGTTGATACTCCTGAAGGTTTACACCAAGATTCGAGCCAACATTTAAGAATAGTTGGCAGAGGGCCTTGCCAATTCAGTTTTTACAACCAAATCTCCAAGCTACTTGGGCAAATCCACAATTGAGAAAGAGGTGATCTGAGTCTTCACTCGCCTGATGGCATAGGACACAACAGAAAGGGCCCGCGAAACCCATTTGAGTGAGTCTAGCACCAGTCAATACCCTATCATTGCCAGCCAACCAAGCAAAAGCTTCGGCCTTAGGTAAGTAAGAGTTATTCCAACAAATGTGCCTTTCCCAATCCACTTTAGAAGAAGCTACTTCCAGCAAGGAGTAGCCAATCTTAACAGAATATCGTCCACTCTTAGATCCACGCCACTTTATTTCATCAACTTCCTGAGAGCCTATCACAGACCTACTAGAAAGAAGCGCATCCAAAGTGCCTCTATCCTCTTCAGACAAACCTAAAGTACTGGAGTCCTTCCATTGTGCAGTATGACCGTGTACTAAGGAATGATCATCTATGAAGTTTGCCACTATGTCCCCCCAGGCTTCACCAGTAGAGTCCAGCAACGTTTGAGGAATATCTGCATAGTATAATGCTGGGAGGCCATCCCATGAATCATGCCAGAAATTTGTCGACCGCCCATCCCCTAAGGCCCAAGTAAGATGATTAGTCACCACGGGTCTACAGTCGATCAAGAAATTCCATACTGCAAAGCCACAGGGAGGATTTTCTATAGTCAAGATGCGTTCTCTTGCATCCTCGTCGAGATATTTGGCTTGAAGAATTCTGACCCAACGCTGCTCCGGGTTGTGATACATTTGCCAAACCAGTTTAGCCCCCATAGCTTCATTAATTAATTTCCAATCTATTAGGTCGGCACCACCAACACCTTTTGGTTTACAAACTCTGTCCCAGGCCATCAAAGGGATTTTGTCCATGGCCTGCGAACCATTCCAAAGAAACTTACACATTCTCTGTTGAATGAGTTTAATGACTTTAACTGGAATTTTCAAACAAGCCATAGAAATAAAGTGGCATAGCAGAAACTACGAATTTGAACATAGTAAGGCGGCTCGCGAGCGTTAACCATTTGCTATTCCACCCGTCCATCTTGGCAAGGCAATTGTCAATTAGATCCTTCCAGAGCTCAAATTTTCCAGCACCAGCAAAAAGAGGAGTGCCCAAGAATTTCCCTGGCAGGTGGTCGATTCTGGCTCCAAACAGATTTGCTATGTTCTGTTGAAGAGCTACTTCAGTATTAAAGAAATAAATGGCTGATTTGGACGAATTTACTGATTGGCCTGAAGCCTGACTATACTCAGAGAGAACTTGCTTCATAGTCCAGGCCTCCTTCATTGAGGCTAAACCAAAAAAACATGTGTCGTCTGCAAATTGTGAATGGGTCGTGGGAGCTATAGCTCTGGCTATTTCAATGCCATCCCAACTTCCCTGGAGTCTTTTCTTCAATATCAATCTGCCTAAAACTTTTGCTAGAAGGATAAAAAGAAAGGGGGAAATGGGGCCCCTTGGCGGATCCCTCGTGAAGTAGAGAAAAAGCCTTGAGGGCTACCGTTAACTAGGATAGATGCTCTATATGAAGCAATCATACTATCCATCCATTTGACCCATTTCTCAGCAAAGCGGAACCTCTGGAGAACCCTTATTAAGAAGCCTCTGTCCACTCGGTCGTATGCTTACCAGATATCTAATTTCAGGATCATCTATCTGAGATGACTCGTCTTTGTTGTATGGATAGCTTCGTGAGCCACTATAATCTCATCCACAATGTTTCTGTTGGCTGTAAAGCCACTTTGCTCAATGGAAATCAGATTTCCAACAACCTTTTTTAGTCTATTTGTGGCCACCTTGGTGATGATTTTGCAGATCAAGTTGCAGAGGGAAATTGGCCGAAAATCTTCGAAGGAAGAGGGTTTCTCCTTCTTGGGGATCAACGCCACCATGGAATTGTTGAAGTCTCTAAGAACAAAGCTTTTAGATCGAGATTCTTCCGTTACCTTGAGCAATTCACAACCAAGAAGATCCAAGAATTTCTGGTAAAAGAACATTTGGAAGCCATCCGGACCAAGGGATTTATCACCTCCCATACTAAGCACAGCAGCCTTCAGCTCGCTCAAGGAGATTGGGGTTGTCAGCATCAAATTTTGTTCTCTACTGATCAGACTGGGAATTACTTCTAACAATTTCTCTTGGGCTTGAACCGGGGGAAATTCTTCTTGCTCCAAAGGGTGGAGAAATAGGTTACTGCTTCCTGGTTGATCTGCGCCATATCATTCGTGCTGTCACCATTCCCTTTTTGAATGGAGAGGATTTTGTTGAAGTTCCTACGAATTTTGAGAGAGCTATGGAAAAATTTAGTGTTTCGATCACCTGCCCTGAGCCAGTTTTCCCTAGATTTCTGCCTCCAATAGATCTCCTCCCGTTGCAAAACTTCGCCATACCTGCCCAATAGGTCCTTTTCTGTTAAGAAATCCACTTCATCCATTCCTTCGGAGAGCACCTTTTGGTTTAAAGCACTGAGTTGTCCTTCCAGAGTCCGTTTTTCTTCAAATATGTCACCGAAGTGTGTTCTATTCCAAGCTTTAATGTTTTCTTTAAGATGACCAAGCTTATGAAAAAACGGAAAGGATAGGTTCCCTATGGTAGGAGGCGCTGCATGCCACCCCTTAGGCACCAAATCCAAGAATTCCTGATCCCTAAACCACATTTGTTCCATCTTAAAAGGGCTTCGAAGGGGAGCTATGTCTTTCTAAAGGACCATCCTAACTAGGAAATGGTCTAAGCTTAAAAGGCCTAAGACTTCAGATTCAAAGATGAAGGGTAAAGCATCCCAGTTACCAGCCAGAAAGAACCTGTCTAGCTTTTCCGCCATGTGAGGAAAGCCTCTCCTCCTATTGGTCCAGGTGAAGGCTCCACCCTTGGCCTCAATTACCAAAAGGTCCAAGGAAGAAACAAAGTGCTGAAAATCAGCTTGATTCCTACTTGGGTCACCTCGACCGCCCCGTTTCTCAGAGTGGGACAGGGTAGCGTCGAAATTGCCCGCTATGATGACTGTTTGTGGGAGTAAGTCACCCACTGCTTTCGAAATAGCCTCCCATACTTGCCTCTTCTCTACATTATGGATGGGAGCGTACACATTAACTATGAATCCAGAAAAGTTGATAGTATAGGAACTTACTTTGACTAGTTGCCAGTGCTTATTGCTGGAGACTTCTTCCACCTTTACTGATATAGGATTCCACAGGATGCCCAGCCTTCCAGACGACCCAACCGAGTCAGAGAAGATATCCGACCACTTTTGATTGACCCCAAACGACCGAACAACTCCATCTACATCCAACTTTGTCTCTTGCATGCACATCAGATCTGATTTCGCCTGATCAAGTCCTCTTTTGATCAAGCAACATTTGTCAGAGGCATTGTAGCCTCTGACATTCCAAGTGAGGAACTTCATTGTTGTTCAGGAGAGAATAAATCTCTCCCGAAGCGAAGTTTTGATTGTCCCTTCACATTGCCAGCGTCTTCCAGAAGTTGATGAATGGATTTCCTACCACGGGTTTGTTGGCCTCCCAGATTTTCCTTCTTGATTTTGGCCTTGGTTTGCATGATTGTCCTTCTTTCCAGGATATCAGTTCCCTCCATAATGCTCAGAGAGTCGTCAAGAGATTCAGAATCTGCGTCCAAACCTTCTGGTGAAGAGGGAATATTACGCTATTTAATGTAATGTCCCCTTTTTGGGCACATTATCTCGTGCCTTATAGTTATCCCTTTTATCATGGTCTAGTGGGCTAACCGAGGTTTGGCAGAGGATCAGAGGGGCATTTGGCCTAGGTGTTTTCAGTTTCAGGCCAATCGGATCAGTCTCCGCAGGGTTTCCAGGGTGCTTACTCTTTATAGTAAGTAGGAAAAGCTCAGTGTTCCTGGCATTTCAGTAGTGGACTCGGAGCGTCTCGCCGAGAGCTTTCCGGCAAGCTATCACACGTCTCCATCCGAGTTCGTTTGGTCCTCCGTTTTAATGCCAGAAGATTCCTCACTTTATTTTATTTTGTCACTTTATAACCAATGGTTATATTTATTTAAAAAGTGACTTTAAGTGAGAATATGAAAAGACAGAGGGGAAACTGAAGAGTCACAACCATTGCTTTAAAAGAAGGATTGAAGGCTCATTTGAAGGATGCTTAGTTTATGATATGATATTTATTTCTTGGAGATATCAGGAAGCTTTCAGCTTTCGAATACAGTAGTGAGGACGGAAACCCTTTTTGGCTTAGAGGAGGATTGGATGTAGCCCCAGTTCGTCTCCGGTGCGGATTCACGGCAGAGTTCGCCATTGCACTTCCAGGTTCTTATCATTTGATATTCCTGTTGCATATTGTAGTTCGAATTTGGATTGCGGAAATCCCATTATTTTTGTATTGCTGTTGTATTACGCAATAATATTTGCTGAGGGTTTTATTGGGATGTTTACTAGTTTATTGTTATCGAATCAATAAAAATATTGCATGCATTTAAATGTTTAAATCTATATGAGAAATATTGGTGAAAAATTGGGAAAGACCCGGTTCGGGTCATTACAGTGGTATCAGAGCTATAGATCTTGCCAGCCTGTGAGGTTTTCGTCAGAAACAAATAGGCAGAAGGGTTTTTTTTTTAGTAACAGAAATGTGCAGCTTGATTGCCTGATAATTTATTTTAATAATAATGAAAAGATCTCCAATCACAGGTCGGACATCATTTTGTGGCATTTAATGTGTTTGGCGTAGCAATTCAGAGTGTCGATGTTATTCTACTGTTGGTGATTAATATATAGCTTTGGCGGGGGTTGTCCCACGTTTTGATATTTCTCTTGTTAAAGGCGTGGAATTAATATTCGGAACCGGAACTTCTTAAAGTTGGGCACATCAAGCTTATTTGCCGTAAGATTATTTTCAGGAGCTTTGAGAATACAAGTGGATTTAAATAAAATATATTTGCCTGCCGTTAAGTTAATGTCACGGGCGTATTACAAATTGAAGGTCTCAATACTCGAAGTTGGAAGGAGAAGTTGATTTAATACTTGAAGGGAATACTATGAAGTTGCGGCAATTATTACAAATTAAAAATTATTATATTTAAGCCAATAATATCGTTTTGTCGTGAATATCTACATTTCTTGGCGGTGAATACTTGGCCGTGGTTTTTCAATGTATGCTTTAATCAAAGATATCTCATCGTGAAATTATGTTTGTGGGATGCAGTAGTCTGGGCTTTGATAGTATCATTGCAATATGAATGTTTTTATTTAAAAACATTGCAAACGAAGAAACAGTCCAGTGTAGCTACTGTGACTGATAGGAGGACAAAAGTATTTCATTACAACACTTGCTGGTATCGAAGAGGTGTCACTAGGTGTCAACCGACTCATTCTGTGAAGATGCCAGGAGCTAAGGATAGTTGTCAATCATTTCATGATGCCGTGGACCGCAACAGAGGATAGCTTACAGGAGTTAATGCCTCCGGATAGCAACCGTGCGGGCTCCTTGGAGATTGTTAAACGCCCAGCCTGGGGGACGTGATCGCTTGGAGGTGAATCGCAGGTGGATGAGAGGCTCTGTCGTAGCTAACAGTCCATAAGGGAAGACGGTGAAGTTTCCATTGCTCGACGAGTCTATAGCAGGTCAACCACAGCCGTGTATGGAGGAAACAACTTCACCCAGCGTCAACGAGGAATCATCTTAATCCTCCACAGTGGACAGCATATTACAAGCAGTAGCAATCAAGTTTCATTGAAACTAGACCAGCAACCAGCCTCAGCAAACCGTAACCTTACAGTTGAAATTTTGAGAATAATTAGCAGATGCTTCTGATTCTAGAGTCAAAGCTTCAGACTTATTGGCGTACGTCAACGGAAGTATAAAATGGTACATCTTATTACAGTTTGAAGTGTCGATGTTGGAGGTGGTAGACGTTTTCAGCCTTCGAAGGAGAAACTAGGAGCACAGAGTTGAATTGGGACTGTGAAGGAATCGTGGTGTTTATTGGTGTATTCTTTCTATTCCCTAGATCATTGCGACCAGACTTATTAAGTCTGAGTGATTCAGTTTGAATATCTATCTTGGCACAGAGTAGTTTGGTGATATCGGTATGCTACTAGGTTTGGGTTGAAACGATTTACATATTCTTGAACTCTTTACCACCAATTGAAGATGGAAATAACGTATGTGCTCTCTATATGGACGTGGTAGTATGGAACCAAGCGTAAATAATATCAAGTGTATTTTGAAGTGAATATATGCCAGCAGCGTCAAGAACAAGGTAAAAACAATGTTTTAATGCTCAAAAGAAAAGGGACTACACAACATGACAGTGAGACTTAAAGGAGCAGTGGTCAAAGAAAAAGAGAAGACAATGGAGGTGACTGTCATAGCAGTCATTTCAGAGAACAGTGTGTAGTTTTCAGAATAGCAGTATATGATTTCATGATGACAGTTATACCAATGAGCCTCAAGGTATGATCCTTTGACAGAGAAGTATTTGTGTTGCCAAGATCAGTTGTCGACAATTGGTTACAAGGCATTTTGGTCAGCTTTTTACACAGGGCACAGTCAAATAAAAGAGCAGCTAGATAGTAAGGTTGAAGGAGTAGTAAATCAGATGGAAGTGTTCAATTAGCAGCAGATTTTGAGAGGTCGTAGTGGAGTTCAGTCCCACTTACAGTTCAAGTGAATGGAAATGATGGTAACTTTAAAAAAAAAAATAGCAGACAAAATAATCTACAGGCATTCTGTTGAGTAGAAACCAGTGGGAGTGGGAATATTACAGTCGTTATCAGCATAACCGCAAGATAGGTAGTTTTTTTTTAGCCAGGCAACATGCAGAATTTGGAGAAAGTCTTGAAGGATCTTGTTCAGGTTCAGCAACAGTTAGTCCAGATTTTGCAACCTGATGAAAGAACAGAGATACTCGGCATGTATGATGAGTATAACACACTTCCTCCACGGGTTCAGAGAGATTTAACCTCCTCTAGTTTCATGGACTTTCATCCAAAGCTACAACACAAGACCTTAATGTCAAGCAGTGCCAGAATTTGGCTCGGGATCTACTTGCACAGGACAGGTGCAGAAATTTGTATGAAGAGTTTCCAGCTATCATTACTCAACCTATAAGTGAACAAAAAACTAAGTCAGTTATTGAAGAAAAGCCTTATGGGGTTGACATTGAAGCAGGAGATTGCAAAACAAATATTGAACCCATGCATGAAAGAGAGACTAAAGAAGAGGTAGCAAATATACAAGTTACAGAATATGAGGAATCATGTGATTTCTATAGCAGCGCATCACGTATGCATGATGATGAAGTGGATGAACAATCAGAGAATGCATCTCAAAACGATAACGATAAGGGGCATGCCTTGCGGCGACAGCTGAAGGTCAATAACGATGCAATTACTGTAGCTCTTGTTCACGATGATAGCACTCATCAGATCATTGAGGCTCTTTACAGGAAAGCTCAGAGAGAGACAGGACAGGGTGATATAAGGATTGGATCCTATGTTGCAGATTTACAGGAGGTCAAAACAACATTTGAGGTTTCAAAATCAGAATATCTATACTTATTGTCGGATCGCAACTACCTGTTACAGGTTGCAGAAAATTATGCTGAGCAGTTGAGGGAAAAGGATGATGAGACTAATAAGCTCAACAGAGAACTTAGTATTGCTCAGGAAACCTTGGAGTACACACATCTTGCTCTTAAGGAAGCAAGAAATCAGATTTTTGCCTCTAGTCAGTACAGGGAACAGGACGATAGAGAAAGGTCAGAATTCTTTCAGGAGGTGATTCAGGAACTCGATAGTATACAGTAGACCTATGACTTGGATAGTTGTCCCAAAAGATCTTTGGATCATCAAGAGTTTCTTTATGAGTTGGATAACTTTCAAGCGATCGACAATTTCTTGTTTGAGATGGATGCTGATTTGATATTTGATAATCCTTTCTTCGAGCTTGATGAGGAAGGTCTTTCCTATACCCATGACGAGGATGAGATCAATTACAGAATTTGGGACCCAGGGTCAACTGTTAGAGGTGAATCTTGGTCACCAGGTTGGAGTAGCGGGGTGAGCTCAGTTGCTGTGCAGTGTGGTTTTTACACCAGCAGTCCAGGATGGGCAGTTATGTCTTGTGGCATGATGGGTGATGTACCTTTCCGTGAACTACCTCTCGTTGATGGTGAGATGTCTCGTTTTGGCAAGCATCCCTTGGATCATTCCTCTTTCCACACAGTCACGGCTCCTCTACACTATCATACTGATTCATCCAGTACTTATGGTATTGAGAGACAGTTATGGAATCCTTATGCTGATTCAAGAATTCCAGTAGAGATGGTTAGTGCATCACATGTTGGCCACATTATATGGGATGCATTTGGTTTTCCATTCAGCCCACCTACGGAGAACTTTCTTTCCCGATTATTGCAGAGGTGTGGGGTGAGTGATTGGTTTGGTATGCTTCGCCGCTTGCAGTTGGAAGCCTTGTCCGACAGTCAGCATATCTTGCCTCTTCAGTACAGTTCCCAATTCGGGCGATAGATCAAAGGGGTAGTGTTATGGCAGTTGGACATTTCTAGTGATTCTCTCAGTAGGGGCATTAGGCCTCAAGATTTTTCAGCCAGCTGGGGAGATGGATGGCCCTTTTGCTTATGGGATCCAAGAGGGGCGTACCCGCAGTTGGTATTTGTTCAGGGAGTCGATTGGTGTGAGGTTTGGTTTCTCTCTGCATCTGACCGTAGAGGTGCTAGTGATCTCAGTTGGCGTGAGGTTCTCAGTTGGGTTGAGGACTTTCTCATAGATGATAGCGACATAAGGCAGTTTGGTATGACTGATCCTGCAGTGATTTGGGATCCTGACTTTAGGCTGGTTGTTGTTTGGTTGCTATGTGAATGGCTTCACAGGTCAGGACATAATATCTACTTAAGTTTCACACGACAGGTTGGTGGAGCAGTTTCCCTGAGGTTGGTTTGGGATCCAGGTATTATGATCGCAGCATGTAGATACTGATTGCTTGAGGGCAAGCAATCTTTGGGAAGTGATGATTTGTAATGTCCCCTTTTTGGGCACATTATCTCGTGCCTTATAGTTAGCCCTTTTATCATGGTCCGGTGGGCTAACCGAGGTTTGGCAGAGGATCAGAGGGGTGTTTGGCCTAGGTGTTTTCAGTTTCAAGCCAATCTGATCAGTTTTCGCAAGGTTTCCAGGGTGCTTACTATTTATAGTAAGTAGGAAGAGCTCAGTGTTCCTGGCAGTTCAGTAGTGGACTTGGAGCGTCTCACCGAGAGCTTTCCAGCAAGCTATCACACGTCTCCATCCGAGTTCGTTTGGTCCTCCGTTTTAATGCCAGAAGATTCCTCACTTTGTTTTATTTTGTCACTTTATAACCAATGGTTATATTTATTTAAAAAGTGACTTTAACTGAGAATATGAAAAGGCAGAGAGGGGAAACTGAAGAGTCACAGCCATTGCTTTAAAAGAAGGATTGAAGGCTCATTTGAAGGATGCTTAGTTTATGATATGATATTTATCTCTTGGAGATATCAGGAAGCTTTCAACTTTCGAATATAGCCGTGAGGACGGAAACCCTTTTTGGCTTAGAGGAGGATTGGAAGTAGCCCTAGTTTGTCTCCGATGCGGATTCACGGCAGAGTTCGCCATTGCACTTCCAGGTTCTTATCATTTGACATTCCTGTTGCATATTGTAGTTCGGATTTGGATTGCGGAAATCCCATTATTTTTGTATTGCTGTTGTATTACACAATAATATTTGCTGAGGGTTTTATTGGGATGTTTACTGGTTTATTGTTATCGAATCAAAATGATTTATTGCATGTTTAAATCTGTATGAGAAATATTGGTAAAATATTGGGAAAGACCCGGTTCGGGTCATTACATTTAACCGAGGAAAAGGCCTCCAATCTAGGTTCGTCTTTCCAAGATTCATTCTGTAAGAAAGAGGGATGAAAACCCAGAATGTCCACAAAGTTGCCTCGAATTTCCTTTTTGAGGTCAAGATTTGAGTTCTTGGTCAAAGCAAGCTATAACATAGGTGTTAGGACGATCACATGGCTGCAATCAGCGGGCGAATTGGACTTAGTAGGAATGGATCCAACTTTAGCATGAGCTAACTCAGCTTTGCGTGCCGACCATGCTTCCTTCTGGGAAGGTAGAACTCCAGAATGACGTGGATTCTTTTGACTGTGGTCTCCCAAAGAAACCTCAGGGAGGTCAACCCTAACCATTCGAAAACGCTCTGGCTCTATTGAAGTAGTAGGAATTTGGGCCTTGGAAGGGTAAGAAACCCCGGACTCATGGCGTGCATGGACAGGGGAGTTATGGAGAGAGGTCGGCCTGCTTTTGCCAGAGCTACACCCTGGGTTACAAAGCTGGTCTTCCAAGAGCCTATCTGATTTGCCCTTAGCTTTGAGATTCGAAACACAATCTTTTTCATTGTGGCCCCATTCTTTACATGACCTGCATTTCTCCAACGTATCTTCAACTGCGATTTCTTGCCACCAGTAGCCTTCTGAAGTGCAGATCTCGATAGCTCGGGGAAGGAGGGGATGTGGCTTCCACATAATACAAATGCGGGCATGCATACAAAAGTCTTCTTTAGCAAAAGCTTCGTCTGATTTGATGTAAGTGCCCAATTTAGAGCCGATTGCACCAAAGATTTCTTCAGTCTAGTATTTATGCGGCAAGTTGTAAAGACGCAACCACACCGGGATTTCTTTAATGGAGACCTGTTTAGGGTTGAAGTTAGGGACCTAGTCTTTGATAAAGAAACCCACTCCCTTCATTAGAAAAGGGCTTGAATACAAGATTCTTGATTTCTCCCTTTCCAATCCAGCAATGATTAGAAAGAAAGCATTTGGGAGGGTTTTGATGTTAAAATGAGAGCCCCATTCCTCGTCAATCCCCTTGCAGAGCTTGGGAAAAGTCGGCTAGCTACTGCCCCATTTCATGAAGAAAGCCCTAGAGCGGAGCAGTTGCACTAAGTCCTTCCAAGAGTCAAAGTCGATTCGTAAATCCAAAATTTTATTGTCTGTGGTAGTTGAGACTCGTTTTGGAGGTGAAGGATTCTTTTGAGCCCTGGGATGCCATGCTTGTTTCTCTACGGGTTTATCCCGAGAAAGCTTAGAAAAACCCCAACGGTTCTGGTCCCGGTCGCTTCTGTGACGGGATCGATATTGGTTGACCTGAGAAGAGCTCCCAAAGATATTTGAGAGCGGTGCAGATGGTTTACCTGGAAAACGCCCCCCATTGCAGTCAGGTGAAAAGGTAGTGCGGGGTCCTCTCCTGGTGTGAGTGCCAGGCCAACCCTACGTATGGCGGTCCTGAGTGCAGTGATCTTGATTTCGATTTCGTCGCTCCATAGGTTCGTTAGTATGTTAATAGGTAAGGAAAATTAGTTAGACAGGTATTATGATAAAAGACTAATATAATAAAAAAGATTTTGCCTACATGAACTCTTTGATAAAAAAAAATTGAAATGATTATTTTTGCAGATTTTTTATGTTTTGCAAAACTTAAAATATTGTACCGTACTGCAATAATGACATCTGTACACCTGATAGGAAGAAAAAAATTACTATTGCCTCAAGGTCAAGTGCTCCGATTTGGATGATTTGACGGTCGATTCCAGGGTTATTTAGCCTTCTAAGCACGATGGCAGGGTCTGATTTTGCCCAAAATGCTCTAAAATTGCATTTCGTTCCTGGGACTGGTAACCACCCTCCACCTTCAAACAGTTGTAAATTTGGCCTCTGGTGTCAAATTTGGATGAAACAAAACGAGATTTTTTACTCTCTCGAACCTTATGAATCCAATGGTGACCTCATATCTGATCCAACAAGCTCCAATTTCGCTCTACAACACAAAGCTACGAAAATAGCAATCCCAAATTGCACCAAAAATCTCTCCAATAGAAATGGCACTCTAAAAGCTCTGATACCATTGAAGATTTGGCTATGAAGGTAGCCACCCAAGATCTAGAGACTAAATGGAAAGCACAATATCAAGAGACAAACAATATGATAAGAACAAACCGTATTCTCATAAGAAAATGCAATAGAATTGATCAATTAGATTGAATATTACATACGAGACCCCTTGGTTATAAAGCCAAGGTGAGTACAAAGGAGTGAATGAAACACTGACGAGTGTTGTCATCTCATTACATAATAACCAACATGAAAATATATCACTCCACAAAAGGTCCTCCAAAATGGAAAAGTCCATCCATTATAAGTGGATATGATAAAATACCAATATGATAAGTCCACTTAAAGTATATACTATAAATGCTCCAACGACTCCTATACAATTTCGTAAGTAAACTTAATTAGGACCTAGGTGAGAAATAACCAAGGTAAAATACCTTTATTATACCAACATTTTTTCCCCTCTTTTTCATTGCTTTTTTCAGAAAAGCACTTTTTTTTGTTTTTTTCTTTTGGAAATGCTTTTTTTTGCTTTTAATCTCTCAATGTAGCATTAAATAATAAAAGTCCATCCATTAAAATAAATCACCTCATTAAATTATTAATCTTTTATTTCCAAAATGTCATTTAATTTACTTTTAAAACATTTATGGTTCTCAAAGTCACTTTTCAACATCCCATTATTTAAAATGTTTCATCCTCTTTCCAACGAGCTATATCAGTGAAGTGCTCGATAAATATATTTAATTAAAATGACAACCTTGGTGAAATTAATTAAATATAACTCAATGATACCTCCAATAGTGACAATGGTTGAAATGCATCGAAATTGAAATTTGACTACATAGGAGAGATCTCGATGATGAAAGATGATAAAGGAACCTGACTAGGTGACTTACTAAAAATAGATGCTCCCTCCAAGACTCTTGGAGCCAAAACTGGAAGACAAAAATAACATATGAAAGCATCATATGACTCCTCTAAACCCTATGACTTCATTGGCAACATCACTCTAAAGAGGCTGACACGAACCCATAAAGTCAACGACAATTGCACTACTAGAGAACCTGAAAATGAGGAGATGAGGGGTTGGGTTCATTTTGGGTTCATCCATACAAAAACATATAAAATTTGGAAAAATATACATATTTGCAGCAGTAATTAAGTTCAAAATACACCACCATATTAAAAGTCAAATATTAGTCAAACTCGAATGTCATGATATATATTAAAATTTGAAAGTTAAAAAATAATAATGTTAAGTGTCAACAATCATCCATCATTGATCATTGATCAATATCATATGGTTCATCAAAAAAATCATCATCATCATCCAAGTTAGATGACAATCTTCCCGTAGGTCATTTGACTTAGGTTTACTTGACATGTCAATCATTTGTGATTATGAGCTCTATAGATTGTAGTCTCAATAGACTATGAATGACATTTCATAGATAAATAACTTGATGACTATCATATCCGTGGCTTTTCCTAGAACACTATGATTCATAGGATACTCTTCATAGAACACTATAATCTCTCTTTTGATTCCACTATCATTTTAAGTTTACCATGACTCTCATGATGGCTAATTTGTACAGAGTCTTTGTTTGGTGTTATATCACAAGGTCTTTACGCATATTAAGACTGCTTCTTTTTAAGTTAATAGGACCTTGAAGTGTGTCAAGAATTTGGATAAGGCTTTAAAGTAATGAATTGGCCCTAAGATTTTAACAGTGTTCTAACCCTTGCTTACTATTATCTACAGATCACTGCCCCTACGTAGTTGATAGAGTGTTGAAGGCAGTCATTTGATAGTCTTACAGACACAATCCAGTGTCCTTAATAATGATAAACATGATCCATGCATAGTTATGAATTTGATAACATCAGAGATTTAGAATTGAATATGCAATAGTTTATGATTTATATTGGACCATCCATATTGTTTCTAGCATAGCAACCCAGTGATTGTTCCTTGATGTCATGGTTTAGACAATAATTGTACCACAATTGCAGATGGATACCTTACAATTAAAAGTTAAGTTGCTGACTCTGGTTCTGATACAGGTTTGGGAACACAGGCATGGCAAAATAAAATTCCTTGGGTTCAGGTTCTTCCATGTGTGAGTGTGTGTGTAGATGTATATCTATGTATATAAATAACACACACATAAATCTATGTATATATATGTTATGTATATGTTCAAACATCAAATGTAATAAATATAATAATAAGAAGTGAGAAGCGTTAGACTCACAAATCCACAATTGCCAATAAAGTTATAAACAAAATACCTCATATATCATATTCATAATTTGTAAAAGTCTCAAAAATTCAAAATGTCATTACCCAATGAAAATTCAAATTACAGGCCATATTCTATATTTAATATTCAATGCCATATTTATCTTCAACATGATCAGAGGCATCAAGGTCAGCATTTGGTTCAACTTCATTTGAACCACACTCCATGCTACTCGCACTATGTTTGTGTCATGTGCAAGAGCTACATCTCATTCATCTATTAAGACTTGGGCAAGTTGTGCAACTGTGGCATCTAAATCAACAAACTCAAGGGCTAGATCCTAATTCCTTGTCACACCCTCATGGTACTCTAGTTTCTTCTGTGACAATAGACGAAGTTGGAGTTTATGGAAACGAAATCCTCTCCTTTTTTCGCACCCAAACGATTGTTCTTGCCCAGTGGATGGAGGAGAATGTACTCCAATTCCGCTCAGCTGAAGAACTTGCAAACTAGTGAGTTTTCATAGAACATTTAGTATTTAATTTTATAAATCATTGTTCAAGAATCAAAACTTATTAAGTCAAAACATAAATTATAAAATTAAAATATTTTAATATGATAGCATCATGATTAAATGAAAAATGATAAAATATATCAAAAGATACATAATTGGAAAAGAACTTCGATTGCAAGAGGCTGCAAGAAAATGAAGCTTTGACCATGTACATACCACCAATCATAAGCATCCATCCTATATTGAGCATGAAGAGCAGTAGTGTCATGATATTTGGAAGATGCAAATTGGCCAAACTCGGCCAAGACAATATTCTGAGTTTCATCATCATCATATATCTTTCTAAATGCACCCTTGTGGCCAGCAGAAAACTTTGCATCTCTATATGGTGCCGCCCTCCTTGGTTGTGGAAGCATCTAAAATTAAAATATTTTAATATGATAGCATCATGATTAAATGAAAAATGATAAAATATATAAAAAGATACATAATTGGAAAAGAACTTCGATTGCAAGAGGCTGCAAGAAAATGGAGCTTTGACCATGTACATACCACCAATCATAAGCATCCATCCTATATTGAGCATGAAGAGCAGTAGTCTCATGATATTTGGAAGATGCAAATTGGCCAAACTCGGCCAAGACAATATTCCGAGTTTCATCATCATCATATATCTTTCTAAATGCACCCTTGTGGCCAGCAAAAAACTTTGCATCTCTATACGGTGCCACCCTCCTTGGTTGTGGAAGCATCTCTTGGCTATAAAACCTTGGCAACAAAGCATATATGCTAAGAGATGTAAGGGGTTGGTCATCTTCTTCCAACGGTCAACAATAATTCATTCCACAACCTTAAAAAATCTATTTGTATGTTCCTTGGCCACATTCGTTGTTTTTATGCTCCCCATATCCAACATCGTGTCCATGCCATCATAAATTTCACCAAAATATGGGAGCTCAGTATCAGAATACCTAATCATTCTCATGATAAGCTCAATGAAATTCAAAACATATTTTGCATGATCCCACCACTCATCATCAAGGATCAATGCTTGTACTTTCGAGGGTTTTTTTTATGTGTTTGACTGCCTCCATATATGCCACAAGATGTTGATAACCATAGCACTCAAGGCCTCTCGCACCTTCACAAGTCAGCTTACGACAATTATGTGAGATACAAATTGTGTATCAACAACCTAAAACAAAAAATTAAAAAAAAAGGAAACTTTAATTACCTTCAACAACTCCATCATAGAGAAGGCCCTGAATATGACTAGTGACGTGATTATTAATCACAAACATTTGAATCTCCTCGGTCTCCGTGTAGCTTGTTTCACCCATTCAATTTGTGTGCCAATCTTTTGCAAGATTAAAATTGAATGAATGGACTGTACATGGTGTACAAACATGTGATTATATATAGCCTCTATTATAATCCCAGCTGCCCTACAATGTTTAGCATTATTTGTTATGACTTGGAAAACATTTGTAGACCTCACCATCTCAATCGATTCTATGAAGATATTGGCAATGAAACTTGCATCTATCACTTTCCCCTTACAATCCACCGCCTTCAAGAACATCGCCCCTTTAGGGGTCACTGCTATAACATTGATCAACGACCTATTTTTGCAATCTTTCCATCAATCAAAAATGATGGAAACACATGTTTCCAACTATTTATCCTTGATCACTCTCAATTATACCTCTACTGAAGCTTTCTCCTTCACCAATAAGGTGGTTTGCACCTTTTCGTACCTGCGACCAACATAATTAGTATGTATATTGCAAAGGGTACTCACCATCTCCTGCCAATAAGGTGATCTAAACATATTGAAAGGAAGCCCATTGGCATCAATGCAACAAGAAACCCTTTGATCTGCAATCTCTTTGATTTCATTTTTGAAGGCCCTATCCAATGGGCCTCTTTTTCATGTAACAATTTCTAGTTCAGAAGGTGGTGGCATTGGCATGAAAGGATGTGGGGCAGCCAATTTTCCCAAGCCACTAGGAGGCTTCCTTGAGCTTGTGTTGGTAGGGGGATGATTAGTCTTTGCTTTGCTACTTCTCCTATCAGCTTCCTCTTGTTCTTTAATATATTGCAAGATTAGACCCCTAGGCAACCCTTTCTTATTAGGCTCCTGACAAGGTTTCATTTCTTTTCTAGGGATGGCATAGAAGTGAGATTTCACTCGAAACTGAGTTCAAATACTCTATGTTCCAATGGTTACACCGCCAAGGATAGCCCCCACCACCAGGTTGTGCCTTAATCATTATTGTATACCACCAAAGTGGTGAAGTTGCATCAATTTTAAAAGTGTTCTCCAACGCAACTAAACTAGAAATTTTGCTTACACTTCTAGCCATTGTGTCTGTGAATAATGAAACCTGAAATGGAAAAGAAACTCAAGACACTAAAAAATTGAAAACAATTGGCATTATAAGCCCTTAATATGCATACGAACTTACAAAGTATTCCAAACTTTTTTTTAAAAAATTTAAAAACTAGAAATTTAAAAAAAAAACTTGAAAAATATTGAAAAAATCATTAAAAACTTTTTAAAAATGAAGATTTACTCACCTTAGAACACTAAATCTGCCTTCTACAAAGATTCCTAAGTCTTTGAAGCATGTCTCACTCCTCTATAGTGTTCACCTTCAAAGAAAAATGCGACAATTGTAAAACCAAGTGAAAATGGTGAAAAATGCTTGAAAGATGAATGAAATGACAAAAAATTACCGAAGAGGTTAATATGTCAAAATTAGGGTTTTTAAGGATTTTTTAGGTTGCAAAAACGTATTTTAAGGCATCTAGGCCGCTTTTTTCACACTCCCAGCCGCAGGTGCACCCGGGCCCCTCCAGGTTCTCCCCAAGTTCGACCCGGGTGCAACCAGGGCACCTAGGTCGAACCCAGAGAACTAGACTCGAACCGATACCAAACTGGCACCTAGCCTCTAGGCAAGGAACTAACAACTTAGATAAAAAAAAAAGTCAAAAAAACATTTTAAAAGCATCCAAATTCACTAGTTGAACACATCTAGAAATGAAATTCTGCTCGAGTTTGCATGTGTTCATCCAAGGCAAACCCACAAGTTGTGGACAAAACCTAGTCGAACCCACAAAGAACTAGACCAGGACTCTAAACTCGGTTCAAATTGGACTAGGATCCGAGGGGAGGAGGAGAAGGACAAAGAAACCTTGATTCAAAGGTATAAAGTTTAAACCATAACATTATATTTGTGTGTGTGTGTGTTTCATATGTTAGTTTATAATGCTTATTTTGTTATGTTATATTTGTATCTTTAATTATTCAAATATATACAAGTGAACAATTTTTTAATATTGTTTTTAGCATTTTAAAATCTCTTTTCTTAACACAAAATTGAATCAAGCATTGATTAGTGATCTAGACACATCATACATATATTGATGTCATGCATTGAATTCAATTTATGTAGTTATTTTGTTGATTTATAGATAAGTTTATGTAAATCATATCTTTTCTAGATATAAGTTTACATTTTAGGGAAAAACATGTTATTTTTGTTAAATTCATAAATTCAATTACCATATTGTGTTTCAATTTTTGAAATGGATATTATTTTTAGTTGTATTTTAAAATGCTACTTTTTGTTTTTTATTTATGTTGCAAGTTAGTATGCAATGGCATCCATCACTACAACAAATACAAACTCAACAATTGGAAGCCCATCCAATTGAAAGTAAAACACCCTAGAACATGTGACCCTACTTGGAAACATGTTGCAATGGAATTGATACCGAGGACTATGATTTGTACCTACTGCACTATATAGCTTAATGGCGGCATCAAATACCGCTAAGACTATCTTGAGAGCACTCGTAGTCGTAATCATAAGACCAAGGCGTGTCCAAGGAAAAGTCAAATGAGAGAGAAAACCATTTCTTGCACTATTGGATGAGAAGAAATTGGAGACAACCTAAGCACTAGTAGCCATTGCTCTTGACTTGCCAACAAAAATTGAGGCAAATATGAAAGGCGGTGTGGGCTTTAGTCCCATTCCATGTGTATATGGCACACCCACCCTTCCAACTGAAGTACAACCCAATCACAAGTATTTTGTGCCTAGATGCATACCTAGAGCACAACCTTCACCGCTAGGTAAACAGTAGAATAATGAGACACAAGAAGCAAATAACACGTAAAAATTTCTGGCATTTCACTCTTCCACTCAACATGGCAAAGAGTACAAGAAAAGGGTACAAGACACACTCTCCAAGAGAAATAGCTAGGAGGTTGTTACAAGATGCTAATACAGATGCCAAAACAACCATGGAAGATCAAAAGAAACAATGATGAAAACTTTGATGCACAATAGATGTGTGGATAGATGGAATTGCACCCTTATCAGTTTTTTGTTGGCTTCAAATGATGAGTAGATTTTCATTAAGTCAATTGATTCCTCCAACGAAATAAATAATGAAGAAACTTTGAGCTTATTAATGTAGGAGGACGTTTCTTTAGAGGTAGGCATACAAAATTTTGCGCAAGTTGTCACTGACGATACAATGAATGTGTCAGTTGGAAAATTGCTTCAAGAGATATCGAACACAATGTAGACCCCTTGTATAGCCCATTTCCTTGACCTTCTTTTATAGGACATAAACAAAATTAATTATCTGAGACCAATTGTAGATGTAAGGAACATTGTAAGATCCCTAACCAATACTGCCCTTAAATTTTTAGTTTTAACCAAAGTAACACGGGGACGCGTCCCCCCGCAAATCCCCAACGCACCCAGGACGGGGACGCACCCGAGACGGGGGGACGTCGTTCCTGCGTTTCCAGCGGTGCCACCATTCGTCGGGGACGCGGGGACGTCCCCATGTCCCCCTTTGGGGAACGGGGATGCCAAAACGTCCCTCAACCCCAAAAGGGGACGCATGGACGTCCCCCGTCAAAGCACATAAAATAAAGCAATTTAAAAAAAACAAAACATTACAATAATGTTTAGTGTTTCGTTTTTCAACCCTAAGCCATGTGGGGTCCACTTGTGCTAAAATGATAGAAAACCATATGGGGCTTCATTTGCATTCATTTTATGGTTTTTTTGTGTTTGCAACAGCAACAAGAAGAAGAGTGAAGAGCTCATAAAAGAGTGTTTGTAAGAGTGAAAAGAGTGATAGCAAGCCAAAGAGGAGTGACAAGGAGCAAGAAGAAGAGGAGGAAGATTCTTTACCTTGTTCAAAAGATATTTCAAGCAAAAGGTAGGGTTTCTCACTATTTTTTTATTTTATTTTCTGATTTTCAAATGAATGCATTGTTCATTGTTTTGAGTTTTACTTTTATTTTTATATTTCTTGTTGTTTCATTTTGATATAGTTATTTGAGTTTCATTTCTAGATTAAAGTAGATTCTTGTTGTTTCATTTCTAAACTCTTGTTGCTTAAATTTTAATTTAAAACTTTGTTGTTTTAAAGAAGGGTATAGGCTGAAAGTTGAAAGTTTGAAACCATGTTGATGTATTGATTGATTTTGTTTTCATTTGGTGAAATGCAATGTGAAAATGAGCTCCCGCGATCATGAAACAAGTCAAAGTGTTGATGAGATGGAATTGGAAACTAATTCTCATAGTTATAGCAGCCAAGAAGATTATGAACCTGAGGCTAAGCATGATGATGACACCAATGTGGGGGATGAGCATGAGCAAACTGAATCTCAATCCACAGATAATTGGCCACCTGGTCCGCCATCTACTGATAGCCCCTCCCCACTTTTGGCAAAGTCGGCTAGGGGTAAATATGATTTCTAATCTCCTCTTAGACAGTTTGCAACGAGGATAACTGCTCGAACACAATCAGGTGGTGGCACAAGAAAGTGTAAATGCAACATTTGTGGTACAGATTGGTTTGCTAGCATCACTAGACTGAATGCACACTTCCTCTTTTGGACAGGAAAAGGTGTGGCAATATGTGATTTTTTGAATAAACCTAAAAATTTGCATTATTGAATTGAATTCAGCAAGCTTTGGGATATTCCAAATGACTTGAGAATTGCAATGCCTACTACCTTATCTGGTAGGCAACAGATTCAGAGTATTCAGCAGTCACATGAGCAACAATTACAGAGGAGTCCACGTATTCCTACTTCTAGATCGCAGCCGAGAGCAACATAATTCGCAGGGGCAGCCTCGGGACCATTTTCCACTTTAGTGTTGTGGCTGAAGCACAACCCAGCAAGGGGAAATGAAAGGTGACAGCTGAAAGTAACCCCATAGCAGATTTATTTAATGTGCACTTGAAAGAGGAGATAGAGGATTCCATTGGTAGGTTCTTTTTTTTCCAATGGCATACCACTTCATGTAGCTAGATCTCCTTGTTATAAGGATATGATGCAGTTGGTTGCGAAAGGGGGAGGAGCATCATTTGTGCCACCTGGTGAGCACAAATTGAGGACCACAATCTTTGATAAAGAGTATGCCAAGATCAGTACAACAATGGAGACCACGAGGGAGTGTTGGGAGGAGTCTGGATGCAGCATTATCATGGATGGGTGGACGGACATTAGGAACCATCCACTCATCAACATCATAGTTACATACTCAGAGGGCCCATTCTTTCTTAGGGTAATTGATTGCTTAGGGCATCGAAAGGATGTTGATTTTCAGTTTGACATCCTTCGGACAGCTATTGAGGAGATTGGGCCACAAAATGTGGTCCAAGTAGTGACAGATTCAGCACCTGTGTGTAGAGTTGCAGGGAGGCTTATTGAGGTAGGATATAGACATATTTGGTGGACTCCATGTTGTGTGCATGCCATGAACAATGCACTTGAGGACATGGGGAAGATTGATTGGATTAAGGGAGTGGTCAACGATGCTAGAAATGTGCAGATGTATATCTGCAACCACCACACTTCACATGCACTCTTCAGGAGCTTCGCGAAGAAGTTCTTGAAACCAGTTGAGACCGAATATGCATCCTATTTCATTCTTTTGGAGAGAATGCTTGAGTTGCAAGAGCCACTGCAACTCATGGTTATGACGAATGAGTGGAATCGGTGGGATGGGTCCAGGACAGAGCAGGGGAGGAGGGTGAAG
>MU223473.1:113472-141773 GCA_018584345.1 Thuja plicata
AGGATGCACAAAGGATCTTGAAGGAAGATCACACCATCATGATGGCTAGATCTAGGGCTTGAATGACAAATCTTGAATGCTTGAACCAAATCCCTTCAAAGGCTTGAGAGCTTGAATCCTTGATCTTCAATAGAGAACATGAATGCTTGAGAGGAAGACTTGAACACCTTAAGAGCTTGAAAACATGTAGAACAATGGATGCTTGAACCTTTTGCTTCTTGACAAAATCTTGGTTACATCTTTTTGCACTTAGAAGACTTCTTTTTGCTCAATATCGCTTTAGAGAAAATGGGAGGAGAAAACTTCCTTTTATATGAAACTAGGGCACAATCTTCTAAGGAGGCCGACATAGGAGAATTAAATTCCAATTAGACCTATGCCCCTAGAAGAGGACCTATATTAAATATAATTTAGGATTTGCCGCTTCGGAACCCAAAACAGCTGACCCAGAAGCAGGAAAGATGAATTTTTGATGACCTCCGGAAGCCGACAAGCTTCCAGATTTGGAAGGGGGACCCAAGTCAAGGTCGAGGTCAACCCTGACCTAGGTCAAGGTCGAGTTCGACCCTAACCTAGGTCAAGGTCGAGGTCGACCTTGACCCCCCCTGGAAGAAGTGCCAGGTGGGATAGAAGGTGCCCGGAGAGGCCCCATCAAGGTCCTAAACAGGCACAGAAGCAGGAGATGATGTAGAAATGAGGGGACAGTATGATGGTCGTCAAAAACATCCCCTAAGGAGGGCTAAACATTCTTAACATGGAAGTGCTTCCATTTTAAGACGATACAATTCCATCTACTGAAGATGGTGAATATCCATCCCACCAAAGATAGTATAATCTCGGAGCCAATCCACACCGATGCACCATCAAGTCCTCAACATATGGATCAAAAGAAAAATGACGAGCACTCCTCACTATGTAGTTACAGTAGAAAGCTCCAACCTTTGTCAATGGCTCATCACTTACAACTCTAGAATCAGGAGATGGCTCCAATCACTGACCCTGAACAACTGATTGGGCAGGGCCTCTGGTAACCCTCTCAGCAAACCCAACCACAAAATCTCTAAGGAAGCATTGTAGTCAAAGTATCTACAATTGCTCCTACCAAATGTTGAATGTCGTGTGAACCTTGGATGAGAGCAGCCTCAGTGACTCCAAATGGTCCCTCCTAAAACTCCGGACTCTCAAGCAGGTACTCAATAAACGAATCCAGGCAATAAAAACAATATGAGGCATAATCACCCTGTTCTTCTGCAACCCTCAGCTAATCACTCTGACTCTGCGACACAAGTTGGCGTCAAAATTTAGTTGCATGGGATGAGATAACAGATTTTCTTCCAGGGGAGAGAAACAAATCTACATGAGAACCATACTCCCAACCAGATGACACTCTGCCAGTCCCGGGTGAAAATGTTCGAGTAGCGTCGTGTACTAACACAACTTTCTAGAAGATCCCCCACTGCCACACAAGAGCTATCAGCAATCTTACCTGTGTCGTCTGTCGAAGTACTAACCTCGGGAGAACCTAATGCAACAATTGGTTCTCTACTGCTCTCAACCAAAAAATTCATCACATGTGAGACTATTGCACCTGTATCAGCAATGGATGTAGCCACATCCTCACTACAGCCCATGCATATAAGATTATCACCAACTACCACTGTAGAAGACTATACTATATATGTAGCTGGTGAAAACTGTACCAAACTCAACTCCACGGTAAGCACCTCAATCCGTGACTGAGACTCACAAAGGGCCAACTGCATGCTCTCCAAGGTGTCCATAGACACCTCAAGCTCATGAGTGAGCTCGTCTACCTCCTCTTCCTTTTCCCTCAACGCATCATAGTAAGTGCAATCCCTCTCAAGAAAATAATCCCTATCAGCAAGCAACCATAAGTAGTTATGTTTCATTATTCCAATAGCTTCTCGAAGTGCATGGAACTCTGCCAGGGAAAGGCAACTATCACGATGCTCATCTGACATAGGAGTACTCCAACCAAAGATAGCCAACATCTTACGAGTGACATCAAAATGCTCCAAGGTTGTGCCAATCATGCTGTCATTAACCTTAAGTTGCCCAATCAAATGAAGAGGACTCTGAAACTTATAACTCCGATGCAAGTGTTCTGACCCAAAATCTGCACCGTGATATGAGGTTGTATCCACATCACTCACCTCATGATAAGCAACATCGTGTGTGTTATCATCATTGCACACAACAACTAAAGTACTGTTGTTATGTGCCTCAAAAGATGGCTCAACTAGTAAGGTAGAAGATACTGATATGACAGTATCTTCACACACTTCCACTCCAAATGTAACTGCATCACCATCCAACACACAATACTAGGATTCAATTCCACTAATTAAATTTTCTAACTTTTTTTCTAAGGTCTGATCTCAAAAATCAGACTCATTATGACACGAACCTTCATCAACTAATGCATCATTGATACCCGAAACTGAAGTACCAACATTAGAAGACTCCACAATACTATCATCCTTGCGTGAATGGCTTCTATCACATGGATGATACGAGGAAATAGGATCGTTCTTGCAAAAATCAGAACTGTTATGGGTTAACCTTTGCATGCAATCTTCATTATGCTACAAGCTACGAGCTAATCTTTGTAGTGAAAGCATAAGTTTTTGCTAGATATTATTCAAGGTGCTCTCAACACTTGGCTCCTCAAATTTCTTTGATTTTCTTTTTTGCTTGCCACAATCTATCTGATACTCCATGTAGCAGTCAAAGGAAAGATCATTTCTAATCTTATGTGGAAGCGCAAGGTACTCTCTATAAGCAACCGTAACATTGCCTTCGGAAACCATAATTCACAATTGCATCAAACTATCCCTCTGTTCTGAATGTAAGAAGCTTCCCCAATAGGATGGCAAGAAACAACTATGATACCATTGTAGGATCCCTAACCAATACTACCCTTAAATTTTTAGCTTTAACTCATTGGTATTTTAACAAACAGTTGGTGTGCAGTATCTGATCTGAAATTTAAGAGTTGTTGAGCCAAAAATCATATTGCAAAGCGCAGATTCCTTGCATAGGAATTCTATCAAACACTTGCATGACAATTGAAATCTGATATAATAACTGGTATTGCAAATTCATAATCTCAAACACTTAGCAACCAAACAAAAACTTCACCAAACAAAAGTCTTTTAGAACCAGCATTTCTACAAACACTTGGCATGAAAACTAAATTTCAGAAATTTGTCCCTCAGTGATTCATTTTGTCCCACATTGTGCAAACTAAAAGTTAAGGCAAATCAGAACTTTCACTCTTCAATATATATGTAGATTTATTGTCATTATAAGAAAGTATGCAATCAAACTCCATTGTCTAACCTCGGCATTCCATGCTAAAATGTTACAGGCCATATCAATTCAAAAATAACTCGACTAGTTTCAGGCCTAGGAAATAGATTGGAAGAAGTTATAAATTGCTGATAAAATGTCGAACGTGTACCAACTCGCACACAAGACCAGATTTCTGCCAATCGTTACAATCTCTCAGTATATGTGGTTGTGTATTCGCCTGCACTAGTGTAATGGCCCCTTTTTCTATGCCATTTTTCTGATGCATCGTTAGCCCTTTTTGCCATGGTCTCGCGGGCTAACTAGGACATTACAGGAGTCAGTGTGAGTTTTGGCCTAGGCACTTCCGGTTCCAGGCCAATTGGAGTTGTTTTGGCAGGGTTCCTCGATACTTACTATTTATTGTAAGTCGGCAGGGTTCAGTCTTTTGGCATTTTCAATATTGGACTTGGAGCATATCGCTGAGAGCTTTCCGGCAAGCTATCACACATCGTCTTTCGAGTTCGTTTGATCATCCATTTTAATGCCAGAAGATTTAATAGTCTATTATTATGCCACTTTATTATTAAATGGATATATTAATTTAAAATGGTTTAGTTATGACATAAAGTGGAAATATGAAAGGATAGAGAAATGGAAACTGAAGAGTCGTAGCTTGTTGCTTTAAAAGAGGGAAATGAGACTCATTTGGTTGATGCTTGGTTATTGATTTTGGAATTGTCTCTTGGAGATTAGAAGCTCTCAGCTTCAGTTTCTTTTCAGCCTTGAGGACGGAAACCCTTTTGGCCTAAAGGTGGATTGGACGTAGCCCCAGTTCATCAGCAGGGTGGATTCACATCAGAATTCACCATTGAGTTTTCAAGTTCTTCTTGCATCCAGTCTGACTGCATTTGTTGTTTATAAGATTGGATTATTTTCTTAGTTATTGCATTGCTGATGTAAAATACAATAATGGGTATTTCTGAGGGTTTAGTTTGATAAATTGCTGGTTTATTACTGAAATCTCTATATTTGTTGCAAAATTCATTATTGAATAAATTCAGGAAATTATTTGGAGTTGTGAAAACAATATCCCACCCGGGATATTTTAGTGGTATCAGAGCTGGTTCTCTTGCCAACTTGTGAGGGTTTATGAGTAAAGAGAAGTGCAACTTGATTGATTGTCTGGAAGGGTTTATTTTATTTTATCCCCAGAAGATAAATTTGCAGGTATTTCAAAAGCTTTTATTCGGGAATGTGAGCAGAAATTATATAGTCAGCAAAATAATCCAGAGGTATAGGTTTGATGGCAAGCATGGCAATTAATATTTCCATACATATTTTGCGAATATTTCGTTCTAGGCGGAATAATTGTTCCTGAAGTTTACATCCTTCATTGATTATTTAACTCTACATGATTTATATTTGCCAATAGCATCAAGGGAGCCACTATGTGAGTGTTTGTATATTGTAAGCTATTAACGGGAGGTGCTTGCTTATGTGAAATATTAAAATGAAGTTAAAAGTTGGAGATCCATCCTCGTTTTTGAATTAATATTTGCATTTCTAATGCTTGTTAAAAATATTGTTGTGGGAAATAATTGTCTCAGTGGACCTCGCTCGGTATGGTGGAAGAATAAACTTTTGTGTTGCGGTGCATATGGAGCGACTCATCTAATTCAAAACTTCTAAAGTTTGAACAAATATTTGTATCCGCAAAATATTTTAAGAGCCACATATGCACTTATCAGGTTCATAATATTTGAGAGTGTTTTATAAAGTTTGGAAACTTATTTATTTATTGGTGAAATAATATATTGTCGGCTCATATTTGCGAACCATTATATTTCATGGAGGAACTCATATTTGCGAACCATTATATTTCACAGAAGAAATATGAAGCAGTTTATAATTTTTAGATGAGGATTGTTTTGAATGTCCATGAGAAGCATCTGCAACGGCTCTCATTCCACTCTCAAAATTCATCTTATGGAGAGTTGAGAGTGTAAAAGATGGTTGTCGTGTAAGCTATAATACTAGGCACGCGCAAATTTGAAGCGACTTCTGGCGCGGTGTAAACATTGGAGTTCGTATGGGGTTCAAATTCATGCTTTTACCGTTTTGTTTCTTTCTATGTCATTCCTTTCCACATACGTGGGGACTCCAAGTTTTTGCTTGAAGGAAATCCAACAGAGGTAACTTTATATGAAATACTAGATAATCCTATAAATGTTGAAGCAAGATCTCATAGCCGGTTGCTTGAATGTCGTTAACTGGAGTGCACAATGACTTTGTTGTTCAACGCCCGCTCAAGGCTGAGATACCCATTTCCATCCTCAGGATTTTCCAGTTTCTCAGTTAGAGAAAGAAAAAACATTCCCGATATATTTTGGTTCAACCTATAAAACATTGATGAAGGAACAAACAGAGTTTTCCTGAATATTCATACTTGGCATCAACACTGGAGTTGATTCTTTAGCATGCGATGACTACATAGAACATACCCCATATCAAGTTTGGTTAAGGGGAAATATAGTAGGGGCTTCTTGGCAGAATACTTACCAGCTATGCAATTTAGGAGTTATGAGGTATCATATTTATGTCCTTGGCAATCATAATCACCATCATGTTTGTTGAGACTTGGTATCTACAAGCTACCGATCTCTAAGGAAAAAGAAGTATTTCCAGGGTCCGCGTTTTGGGCTTATAGCACTTATCTGCACAATATGCAAACGCACAAGTGCGGGATAATAACCATTGAAGCTGGTGACTTTTTGTAATAACAGCAAGCACCATATTGCAACCAAATAGAAAAAGCCGATACTCTTAGATCAGGTTGTGTTTGAAAACTGAAACAACTCCAGTTCAGTGTGCAGAAGAAGAGGTCAAATCAGAAGGTCATTCTTTCTAAGTATAACTTCGGACACATTGGATTATGCATAGTACTAAGGAAGCGATTTTTTTAGGAATGAAAGCAATCTGTTTGACAAATTAACTCAGCTGGGTGCAAATTAAGACGGTTTCCTTCAATGGAATGATAGATTGTTCATAGATAGATTCCTGAAATAGAGGTTCAGAGATTTCTCCACTCTCTAGATATATTGACTTTCAAATTGATGGCAGGGTTGCAACTGTGATTAGAATTGTAGAGACAGATGGTTCTTAACCAGTAAATACAGCTACATCAACAAGTATTGTACAGGGTTCTGTGTATGAGTGGGAAAGCTAGTTGTGTAATTGATTTAAGTAATTTCAGCTTGGTCCTTGAAAAAAGCATTGTGTTATGAATGGAAAATTCTAAAAAAAAAAAAATCTCGAAAGAATTTAATGACACCTTTAAGGTGAACAACTAAGAGACCTACAGAAAGAAATTGAAAAAGGAAATGACCTATATTGCCTAGGATAGCAATTGGAGAGTATGAAATGTATGGGAGGTGTGGTTATCAAATTGGAAGAGATAGATTCATATCCATCTAGGATAGACCAGACTGATAGTAGGCTCCTTAATTGGGCCTTGCAGCCTTCTATGGTTGCCTTAGTTCAACTTGGATTTATGAAACATCCTCACAAAGAAGTTAGATTCACAGTTTCCACATGCCTTAGCGAAATTATCAGGATTACAGCTCCTGTTACACCTTATGCTGATAACATTTTGAAGTAGGTATTACAGCTGATTGTGGACAGTTTAGGTGGACTGAATAATGGCAAAGGTCCTACCTTCAGTAAGTGGACAAAAATCTTGAGACTAATGGCAAAAACTAGATTTTTCATTCCCATGTTGGATCTCGGTTGTGAAAAGATGATTCAACAGTTATTTCAGTGCTTCTTAAGAAATTCAAAAAACATTATCCAGGCCATGTGAAAGCTTGCATAAAAACAATTATGTCGTTAATTCTAGATGAGGAAGAAGATGTGTGCAAGCAAGTACAATCGTATCTCCTAGCTTTTTGGAGAGGAGAATATAAAATTCCCCCTGCCGCTTATGAGCTTGCAGAAGAATTGATTGAATGTAAGATTGAGAAGTTCAGTGATCTCATGACAGATAGTGAGTTGATTGTAATGGGTATATAGTTTGCGGGATCTCTAGGAATGAGCAAGAACCGAAAGAGAAGAGAGAAAATCTGTTTCACATGTCAACAAACTTGGACACCTAATCATGATTGTGGTGATAGGATAAAGATAAGGTGGCCAAAGAAATTCAGACCAGCAAGGAAAGTGATAAGAATTTCACTATTTTTCCCCCACAAAATGACACAGTCATTGGTAATAATATGAATCCAACTATCGTCAAAGGTATGGGATGTTCAAAACTCTACTTTGCTGACTTAGAAGCTGAAATTGACAAATTTCAAGTTAAGGATTGTGACAAGTTGGATGCCTTTAACAGTTCATGTCATGAGGAATTGTTGGAAGACGTAACAACAACCTTACATTTACATTCAAATCGTTTTGAGGCCTATGATGACATTAATCACACCTTTGAGTGTTATGTTGAATCATGTGTTTCTATAGCAATAGCTCACTCATACATGATAGTGAATTAGAGGAGCAATCAAAAATAGAATTTCAGGATGATGGTGTTGGGGATGATCAACTATAAAATGCATGCCAACATGACCATGATTCTTTGAAGAATCAGTTGAAAGTTAATGATGATGCCATTGTTGCAGCTCTTGTACATCATGATAGCACTCACAGAATCATTGAAGATCTTCACAGGAAGGCTTGGATGGAAAAAGGACAAAGTGGTATACGAAGTGAGTCTTATGTTGCAGATTTACAGGGGGTCAAAACAGCTTTTGAGACTTGGAAATCAGAATATTTATGGCTACTTTTGGACCGCGATTACCTCTTACAAGTTGCTGAAATATATGCTAAACAATTGAGGGAAAAGAGGATGAGGTTAATAAGCTCAAAAGGGAGCTTAATGTGGCACAGGAGACATTAGATAATGCTCGGGTTGCTCTTCTAGAAGCAAAAAATCAAATTTTGGTCACTAATCAGCTCAGGGAACAAGAGAACAAGGGACAGTCTGAGTTTTTCAGGGAGGTGATCAAGGAATCCGATGGCATTCAACAGACTTATGTCTTGGATAGCTCCCCCAAGAGATTGTTGGAACCACTAGAACGTCAAGATGAGATGGAAAACATTCAGTGGATTGACAATTGTTTATTTGAGGCAGATGCTGATTTGACATTTGATAATCCCCTTTTTGAGCTAGACGAGGAAGATATTTCCAATTCACATGACGCGGATGAGATTGATTGCAGGATAGGGGATATGCTTTTCTACGAGTTACCTCTTACTGATGGAGGGTTGTCTAGTATTGATTGCATCTTTAGACATTTCTATTCACTCATATTTGGTGATCGTGTCAGCCTAATCGTTTGGGATCCTGGTATTAGTATGACTGATGTATTGCTAATTTGGGGGAGTAATGAGTGGCTTCACTTTTCAGGAAATGTTTTTATCAGAATAGCACAGTAGCAGAGTGGGGCAACTCCCTTTAGGTTGGTATGGGATCCGGGTATTTTTTACTCACAGCATGCAGATGCAAATTGCTTGAGGTCAAGCAATCTTTGGGAAGGGAGGATTGTAATGTCCCCTTTTTCTAAGCCATTTTTCTGATGCATCGTTAGCCCTTTTTGCCATGGTTTCGCGGGCTAACCAGGACAGTACAAGGGTCAATGTGAGTTTTGGCCTAGGCACTTCCAATTCCAGGCCAATTGGAGTTGTTTTGGTAGGGTTCCTCGATACTTACTATTTATAGTAAGTCAGTAGGGTTCAGTCTTTGCAATTTTCAGTATTGGACTCGGAGCGTATCGCCGAGAGATTTCCAGCAAGCTATCACACATCGTCTTCCGAGTTCGTTTGATCATCCATTTTAATGCCAAAAGATTTAATAGTCTATTACAAAGTAACGAGAATCGTACGTGAATCGCGATTCGATTCACACTCCCCGATTTTTTGGGAGCCAGTGAATCAGATCGGCGATTCCTAGGCGTGAAACGCCTGAATCGCATGAACCAGCGATTCATGAAAAAATCGCATGAATCAGCACGCGGGAATCGCCATGAATCGATCACACGGCTGGGCATAAAGTGAACCAAAAAACATAAAAAAAACTTTTTTTTTTAACATTTTTTAGGTCATTCCTCTTTCTTATAACCCTAAAGGGTCTTCTAATTGCAAGAGGAAAAGTAAGAGAGAAAAGTGAGAGAAGAAGAGAAAAGAGAAAACATAAGTTTGCAACCAGCAAGAAGGAAGAGCATGAAAGGCATTGAAAATTCATTTGGGGAGGCCATAGATTGAATTGGGAGCATTAAGGAGTCAACAACAACACTCCTAAACTAATTTGCAAGAGGTAAGTGTTCATTTTTTTTTTGTATGTTAGTGTATTATTCATTTTTGTTAAATTTTTTTAGTTTTCATTTGCAAATCTTGAATGTTTTTTAGTTTTAGTAAATTGCAAAGTAGGCTTTGTTGTTTTGTATAATATTTTCAAACTTTAAGGTTTTATTTGAATTTTTTTAATTGCAGCAACCTTAAATTTGATTTTCGACAATGGATAAAAAAGATGAATGTTGGAAATATACCGAAGAATTTCCTGGAAGAACAAAATTTCAAACAAAATGTATGTTTTGTAAAGAAATAAATTTTGGTGGCCTTTATAGATTCAAATTCCACATTGCTGCCATACCTAGACATGATATCACGGTTTGCACTAAACAAACTCCTGAGGCAAAATGCACTTGTATAGTGGTATTAGAAAAACTTGAACAAGAAAAAATAAATAAGAAAAGGCAACTTGAAGGGTTAAGGGCTATTGGCTCCCATGCTCCCATAGCCGCAACTACACCTGCATCTGAGTCTGCATCCATAGGTTGTGTTGGAGAGGGTTCTTCCAGGCCTCCTTTTCATCCTAGTTCTAGGCCTACAGTTGATGGCGATGCTACTGCTAGTCGTTCTTATACTGAGAATGAGTCCAGCCGCCTATTCCAATCTAGAGTGCAGAAGAATAAATTGGATAGTTACTTTGTGCCCCGCACTACTCCTGGCTCACAACCCACGCTTGAGGGCATGGGTTTGAACAAGGAGATTCATGATGCTGCCAGAAAAGAAATTTGCAAATTTTGGTAATTTTGCAACATTCCATTTATTGCAGTCAAGTAATTGATTCTTTTTTATTTGTTTTCTTTAAGTTTGAAGTTAAATTTTAATTATATCTACTTGTTTAATCATAGATTCACTTTACATAATGATTTGTCATCTAAATTTCTGATCATAATTTACTTGTGATGGCGGGGCTCCTTATTGGCAGAACATAATAGATGCGGTTGCTATTTGTGGTCCGGGGTTTAAAGTCCCAACTGAGAATGAGTTGAGTGGATACATTTTAGATGAAATGGTAGAGGATATGAAGGTTGAGCTTGCAGACTACCCAAAGGAGTGGATCGAAAAGGGTTGCACCATAATGACTGATGGTTGGACAGATAGGAGGTATAGAACACTCCTCAATTTTCTTGTTTCCTGTGGAGGTGATTTATGATTTATCATTCTACAACTACTTTCCTACATGAATTGTGAATTGTGAATCGTGATTGAATAATTTAAATTTTGATTTGTTGATTGCTAATTTGTTGATAATCCATGATAATTCTTTGTTTTGTAGGATATACCATGTTCATCAAATCTATTGATGCTTCGACTCATAAAAAATGCCACATACTTATGTGAGGTTATTGAGGAAGTCATAGCAGAGGTGGGGGAAGCAAATGTGGTGAAGGTGGTGACAGATAATGCAGCAAGTTATGTTGCTGTAGGTAAACTTCTAACTTTTCAAGTTTTGAAAGTAAATTTATTTGAACTTTTCTAATTCTAAGTTTCCTAACATGTTTAAATTTCTAATTAATTTAAAATTGTTTTAGGTAAACTTTTGATGGAGAGGCATCCCACCATATTTTGGTCTCCTTGTGCGGCACATTGCCTTGACCTCATGTTGGAGGAAATTAGCAAGCTTGAGTAGGTCAAATCATGCGTAGAAAGGACGAAAAGTATATGCTACATTTATCTACAATCATGCATTCGTCCTTAGCACAATGAGGGCCTACACAGGAGGCAGGGAGTTAGCTCGTCCAGGCATCATGAGGTTTGCCTCGAATTTCATCACACTGCAGTCCTTGTTGACATCAAAGGCAAAACTGAGGAGAATGATTGTTGGCCATGAGTGGACTACATCTTCTTATGCTACGACCACTGCAGGGGTAGATGTGGCAAATTGCATCTTTGATGAGGATGGTTTTTGGAAACCTGCTAAAGAAATCCTTGAGGTAAATTTCTTACAATTTAACATTTACGATTTATTATATAGTTGTTTAATGATTTAATTTTACTTTTAGTTTTATATTTAAGTTTTGACTTATGTTGTTTTACTTTTTACATTATATGCAGGTCACTGAGCCCCTCGTATCTCTCCTACAAATTGTTGATGGGGAGAAGCCCTCTATGGGCTACATATATGAGGGCATGGATAGGGCCAAGGAGGCCATTAGAGCCCAGTATGGAGGAGTGCATAAGAAGTATGCCCCTATTTGGGAGATCATTGATAGGAGATGGCAAAATCAGCTCCACCGACCCATCCATGCAGCAGCTTATTATCTGAATCCAGCATTCTGTTTCCGTCCTGACTTCAAGGCGGATGAGGAGGTTCACACCGGCCTATTTACAGTGATTCAGAGGTTGAGTAGTGATGATGATAGCCTAGTTGCAACCATTGAGCTAGACAAATTCAATAATAAAGAAGGGCCAATTTTCTCTGGCAGGATGGCCATAGATGCTCAGACAACCCTACAGCCAGGTAAAAATAATATATTTTTTAATCTTAAGTTTATGACTTATAAGTTGTGCATTTTAATTTTTGATTTTGTAATTTTAAAGTTGTAATGAGACTAATTTTTTTTGTTTTCCCTTATTTCAGATAGATGGTGGCAATTGTTTGGGTCTGGAACCCAAAAAACTTCAGATAATTGCCATCTGGATTCTGAGTCAGCCAAGGAGCGCTTCTGGATGTGAGCGCAGTTGGTCTATGTTCGAGCATATCCACTCGAAGAGGAGAAATAGGTTGTCAGTGCAGAGGTTGAATGATCTTGTCTTTGTTCATTACAACCTCCATCTTAGGATCAGACAGATTTTGGGCCTGACTCCTCTCCGATCTTTCTGGAGGAGATTGATCCAAAATCAGAATGCCTCACTGAAGCTCTAGATCCGGTCTTCATTGAGGCCGACCATGAGTGGGTTGACCAAGTAGATACAGAGGCTGAGGCTATGGCCATTGCAGAGGAGGCGGCTAGAGCACGTTCAGGCACTGGCAGACTCACATGTGCACGCACCGACACAGACCATAGTGGTGTTGTTCGTGAGCCCATCTTACATGCAGGGGCTATGCCTCAACAGTCCTCTACGACCTACCTTAGACGCCTTTGTAGAGGGCACTGAGAGACAGGATACTCAGAGGTTGAGGCTGCGGCTGAGCTTGAGGATGATGATGAGGATGATTACGAGGCTTGAGCTAGAGCCTTGTTTTTTCATTTTGTTTACAGATTGTACGTTTCACGGTTTCATGGATCTTCGTCTTACATACATTTATGATTTGATGTCTTATGGATCTTCATCTTACATAATACATTATTACATTCTATGATTTGACTTATTATGATCCTATGATTGCTATTTACAATTTACTTCAGCTACAATTTACATTCTACGTGTAACACATGTGATAAATTTATCATTTATGTTCCTTGTTTATGTATGTTAGCTTCTATTTGATGATGTTATAGTGTGTTTAAGTTATATTCAATAAAGGGTGCATGAAATAAGTTTTCAATTGTTAAAATCTCTAAATTTTAAGGGTTTTTTAAATTTGCCGATTCATGGGCGATTCACGATTCGATTCGGCCTTGCCGATTCTGAGACAATTCCAGTTCTCGTTACTTTGGACTCTATTATTATGCCACTTTATTATTAAATGGATATATTAATTTAAAGTGGTTTAGTTAAGACATAAGGTGGAAATATGAAAGGACAGAGAAGGGGAAACTAAAGAGTCACGGCTTGTTGCTTTAAAAGAGGGAAATGAGACTCATTTGGTTGATGCTTGGTTATTGATTTTGGAATTGTCTCTTGGAGATTGGAAGCTGTTAGCTTCAGTTTCTTTTCAGCCTTGAGGATGAAAACCCTTTTGGCCTAAAGGTGGATTGGACGTAGCCCCAATTCATCAGCAGAGTGGATTCACATCAGAATTCACCATTGAGTTTTCAGGTTCTTCTTGCATCCAGTCTGACTGTATTTGTTGTTTATAAGATTGGATTATTTTCTTAGTTATTGTATTGCTGATGTAAAATACAATAATGGTTATTTCTGAGGGTTTAGTTTGATAAATTGTTGGTTTATTACTGAAATCTCTGTATTTGTTGCAAAATTCATTCTCAAATAAATTCTGGAAATTATTTGGAGTTGTTGTGAAAACAATATCCCACTTGGGATATTTCAACTAGGCATCCAGACTATGTGAGGTTTGTGCCCAGCCTTGAGTCATTTGAATCAATGCTAGATATGTTTCAAAGCCAGACGCAACTGCCCAGCAAACAGCAACATACTTCTTCCCAGATGTATATTTTTCAAAACTATTTCAAACTACACCATTAAATTCATATGTGAACTCTGGTTGAATCCACTCTTAATGAAGGGATGGGTTTGCATCCAACCTTCAGCTTCCTAAGGTTTTTTTTCGTAGAAATCAGTCACTGACTTTCAGAAACAAGAGAACATGACTTCATAAAATATACTCATAACATGTGTCAAGTGAAGGTAAGCCTTGCTTATATAGCTTTTTAGTTGGTGAATGCTTGAACTTTTAGCAATGTGGGATAAAACATTCTTTACCTTTTAATTCCTCCTTATGAAGTAGCTTCTCAAACACGCTGGAGAGCTTTAATAACTAAAGTGACTTTATATTATAACTTCACTATAGTCACTCCTTAATTCAATAAATGATATGCATTTAATAATTAATTATTATTACTGAGCAAAAATAATAATAATTAATTAATATTAAAGCATAGCTTTAATAATAATTATAATATTATAACTCCATTAATCATCGCAAATCAATTCTGACTTCACCAGGAGGTAGCCCACTGCATTCACTGCTAACCGAGGTGTCTTACTAAAAATAGTAAGGGCCATCTCTATCACCCTTGATTTGCTAAAATTAGTAAATCCCTGAATAGATGATCACAACAGAGGTGCCAGAGGTCATCACTATGACTGAAGCCAGTCAAGGTGCCCTGCCAAATATAGAAATGTTGGATAAATGACTTACTATAAATATTAAGTGTACCACCCAAACGAAGAGCAATCCTGAACACTTCTGACCTCCGGAAGGGAAAGTGTAATGCCCCCTTCTAGAATGGAATTTAATAAGAATTAAAATATAAGATTAAATAAATAAATAATGAAAAAATATATATAATTATAATTATACTTACATTGATTAAATTAATTGAATAATAAATAATACATTATAATTATTTAAATTATTATTATAATAACGAAAGAATATATTATTAACAATATTATTAATAAATGAATATAATAAGAGAATAAAAGAATAATAATAAAAGAAAAATTTAATAATATAATATAATCTATCCTTAATATAATAATATATTTGATATAATATAATATCAATAATTATATAATAAAAAAGTAAATATATATATTTCATATATATGGTAGTATCAATGAATATATCTCACCCGAAATGGTACATAATGATTACATATATATGCATCAATGGAAATGGAGTCTATTATATGGCTAGCGACTTCATTAACAAACATTGATAGTAAAGTTTTTAAGAGTAGCGTTGAGTCATAGACAAGGCAGCGATTTTTGTAACACAATGATTAATCAAACAATATTGATTAGTATTGGAAGAAGTACGATTGCAACCTTCCAACATATGCATCTTCAATCAATATAAAAAGAGAATCGCATAATCAGAGAGAGGGAGTGTCGATGAAGATATATGAGTCGTATAGAGATAAGAGGAAATAAGACCAAAGGAGGCATCCAATCAGCACACACCCTAATCCAGTCAGCAGTGGATATAAAATCATGAGCTGTATTTCATTAAGTGAGAGCTGCCGAATACCATTGGGGTGTTGCCATGTTCCAAGTCTGTCATTCACCAGTCTCTTGAAGAATTGCAGCGCACACCATGATCTCACTAGGAAATCTTTCGAGTTGATGGACATCAACATACAAGTCTCCCGATGGACACATAAGCATCTCCCGACTTCTGGAAGGCCGTTAAAGCCATTAACGAACAAAGATCCCTCATCACTGATAGGTATTGATTGGCATGAACATCAGCTTTATAATTGATAAGAAAGTAACAAGAAAAGAATCTGATATGGATTAGCAAAGATTGACTAACATCACCATCAGCGATCATTATAAGCAAATCTGAATTGACAGCAGTTAGATACCGATTGTATTCATCAAGGGAGATATGCTAATTATACCATGGAAACGTGAATTAGATACCAGTAATTAACTAAACAAATGATGGGTGTGATTAATCTAAAGGAAAGGGGAGTAATATGGGAGGTGTCTTTTGGCAACATAACCCATCATACCTACAATTACGATATAAGTACACTCAATCCAATCATTCGATAAGGACATGAGACCAAAACTACATATACTCTAGTGAATCGATTGTGAAAAGGATCTTCAGTCACAACAGCAAAAAACCATTCAGACCACCAAGACAATTTAGAAAACCAATACCGACAACAGCAAGTGAAAGATTAGGCTCATTTTCATTTAATATATTTTCACATACCTGATTCATTTCCAGCAAATCAGGGAAGAATCAGATTAAAACATTCTTGTAAATAATGAATTTGATCAAGGAACTCTTTGTGGATGTGTAACCCCTATAAAGGAATGAAGACAAAGACACCAATTTCTGAAATCATACATCAAAAGGGCAAAGAGATACACAACCCTAGAAGAGGGGACATTACAGAAAGAGCCTTCTTGTTCTGTCAACTGGGACCCTCTAACCATCAATCTTAGCCTACAAGGGCCAATGATAGGCTAATCCAAACAAAACTCTGATGCTCAAGAAAATGTGGACATTACAAACATCGGAACTTGATACTTTAATAAGATACCAAGTGTTTAACGAGTGTTTAATCTTATTAGTTATTATACTTAGGAATATGTCATATTAGGATCATAACATTGAATCCTTTAATTTTTTCAAAGTCTTTAGTTTTATTGTAACTTTAATTTATTTGTACTTTGTAGGTATTGAAGTCATTGGTAATTTTGTGCTTGGTGGATGGAGAGCCAAACCCAATGGAATATATTTATGAGACTATGGATGGAGCTAAAGAAGCAATCTAAAACTATTAAGAGACACAGGTAAATTTGTTCCCATTAGGGAGATCATTGACTAGAGATGGAACAAATAACTCCACAAACCCATTATGTAATAGGACCGTACTACCTCAACCCTAATTTTATCTTTTCCAGTGATTTGCAGATGCTCATAGGGAGCTCATGGAGGACTCTCAGCATGAATTTCAGATGATGTTACTCAAGGTCGAGATAAAAGACCTCATCATCTCAAAATTGCAAAATTATAAGCAGGCAATGGGAAATCTCTTCTCTTTTCTTCACAAATAGCTATCCAAACACCAATAAAAGTTGAAGTCTTCTATCTCACAAGTTATACATTACAATTATTAATAAAATATTGCTTGCTTATGAATTCTAGAATATCTTATATGCAAATTCTTTGTGGAAAGATTGGAGTGAAAATATCCCAAATTTTTGTTGTTTAAGTTCATATCAACTCTTGCCATTCCATCTAAGCCTGAGATATGATCCATCTTCTCAATGGAAAAGTTTTGATATGTAATTTGGTAGTTGAAGGGAATGCACCCTTATTTTAACTGCAAGTGAGTCGCTTGGAATAGGAGAATAATTGATAGTCATTTGGGGTTTTCAAACATCATGTCTATTTGGTTGTAGATGCAAATAAAAGAAGACAAGACATGGAGGCAGCGCATTATCAAGGGAGATATCAAGTTATGCAGAATGGTTGAGGATTTCATCAATAAAATAACATCGGAACTTGATACTTTCAACCGCCATGTGTCTTCTTTATGTGGGATCACAATGTGTTGGAACACATATATTATTGTAAACATGTATAAATGAAGTGGAATAATAATAAAAAGATACAGGATTATTACATGTATTTTGACAAATCGCACCCACCAGAAAGTAAGATGTATGCACTATGCAGACATTGATTTGGTATATGATTTCGGTCTTCCATACCAACAAGGGAGTACAAACAAAATAAATATTTGATTGCAGATAAAATAAGAGAACTGAGCATTAAAAAGGAGAGAGCAAGCATCAAGCAGAGGCGTGGCAGATTGGGAGTGAGCAGAAGGAAGTTAAAAGGAGAAAAATTAAAAGAAAAAGTTGTGGATTTTAAAAGGGCAGACTTTTGGTCTCGGTTGGCAACCAAAAGATTGGTTTTAAACGGCATTCAAAAGAGTCTTTGGAGGGTGTGTGGGAGAATAAGGGTGTGGATGCTGACTCATCTGAAAGGCTGTGTGAGAAAGCAAAGGAGTCTGCAAATGGTTAGAAGGAAAATGCGTAAGAAAGGAGAGATGAAATGCTGAAAAACAAAAAGAAATGGGGGCTGCATAAACAAACAAAATTATAATCATAATTATATTGGCATAGGAGAAAGGAGGTTTTGAAATTCACGCAAGAGGAGAGAGGGCTGAACAGAGGAGTAGGCATGGAAGAAAAAAGAGCATGTGGGCACAAGAAAATAAATGCACAGAGAAAGAGGCACATAGTTTAGCGTATTTTAAATATTGTATAGGTCACTGAAATGTGCAGGCGGTAATAAAGTTTGGTTGCAGATTGCAAGTGAACAGAGTCTTCGGATAGAAAGCAGAGAGATAGTGACTTAGAGGAGTGAATTGTCTTTGCAAATGAAGGAGATGCAAATTTTACTGTAAATTAAAATAGTTAATTCATAATAGATGAGTTTTCTGGGAGTAAGTATTTGTATAATTTGTTGATATGAAGAAATGAGATTCTAGTTTGTTTGAATATTTAAAAGGAGGTTTTGTTCAGTCTGTAGCTGCGGGATTGAGCTTATCCCCAGTCTCTGTCTGCATCAAGCTTAATTTTGTTGTACATAATTTAGAAACGTTAACCTGAACATGCATGTCATATGCAACATTATTGTGAAACCAAGGTATTTGTTGTTTTTCAATCTCTATTTATGCACACTTGTTATAAGCCTCCCTAAATGAACATTTCAACATAGAAATCCATAGGACTCTGCATTTTTGTTCAATAATGTTTCTAATGCATTATTCCAATGAACTTTTAATTTAAGTTGCCAATCCTAGTATGAGAGCAATAGCATATTTTGGGTTTGGGTATGCCAGTATAACAGCATCATCTTTCTCTAGATGGGGAAGGTGGTACTTTCAATTGTCATCTTTACATGTGAAGTGGAATGGATGAGACGATCCCTATTTTTTAGCCAATAGCCAATAGCCAAAATACTTAAAAAATAGATTGCTAATAATTTGCCAAAAAGAGTAGACTCATACAGTGACTTGTCAAATGTCAATGCATAATGAAAATTATTGGTGCATTTAAGTGTAGTACCTAGTAAGTTCTCCTAGATCTAAACACACATGTTACTTGAGTTTACTTAGGGACCACACAGGAACGTTCCCACTTTTGGTGGTATTATCACATTATCACTTTTCCACCTTAAGTGGGGATTCCACCTTTGGTAGACATGTCACACTATCACTTTTCCACCTTAGGTGGATTATCCACCTTTAGTGGACGTATTACACTATCACTTTACCACCTTAGGTAGGTGATAAGTTACCAGATTAAGAAACACTTGTGATAATCTTACACCTTCCTATGTCTCACCTTGGCCTATTTAGCCAAGGTGTCTCCTATGTACATTTATTCCATTCATCTAATCAATTCCATTCTTTATAAGAATATATTCTTGTCATATTAATCTTCTCTTGTTATTGTGTTTTTCATTAAGCCTCTAGATCTTGGGTGGCTACCTCCATAGTTAAATCTTACATAGTACCAAAGCTTGCTGAGTGCTTTTGGATAGTCTTTTGAGAGTTTTGAGTGCATTTTTTGGTGGATTTTGGGGGCATCATCTTTGTGGCATTTTACTGTAAGTCAAATTTAAAGCTTTTTGGTGCAAATATGAGGTTGTCATTGGATTCAAGAGGCCCAAAAACCTCAAAATTGAGCTTTGTTTTGTTTGAACCAGACAAAGGCCAAATCTAAAAGCATTTGAAGTTTGTATGTGGTTGTCGAATCCAAGAGGTAGTTGACATTTTTTAGCACTCTGGGCCAAAACCAACCAAGCCACCACAATCAGAAGGCCCAAACATCTGAGATCGACTGTTAAATCACCGAAATGAAGCAGTTCACCAAAGCCCTCAAAAAAAATTTGCCCTTCATAGTGGTACAAATGTCATATTTACATTGGCGGTGCGAATTTTTAATTTTTGCAGAAAACATATTCTGCACTTTTTACAAATTTTTATTAAAAAATCAAAATTATAGCAGAAAACTTTTATAAAGTTTTTATTCAAAAAAATCAAATATATATATATAGGAGTACTTGCGTACCATAAAGTGCCTATACCAGTTATATCATACATATGCCTTTTTGTGCAGCCTTTATGGCTATGACCCTTTTGTAGGAAAGTGCTTTTGAGAATTTAAGGGTGGGAGTAAGGTCCCACATGGTCCCGGCCACACTTAACTTTTTAGAAGGCCAAAAAAATTCGAAAACCCAAAATAATATGAAAATAAACAATAATATTCCAGCTACAATAAAAATATTCCCTGCTGATATCAGCAGGTCAGCCATTTTTCTGCCTCCCCTCTCCATTTGCATTTTCATTATGGGAGGCAATATTTGAACAACAATATCTCAGTTATCTGGCCTCCTTTTTAGGAGCAATTTCTGTTATTTGGGCTAATTTTTCGTGCACAGCACAGTGGTGGAATCAAATATTGATTTTGATGCGCGGATTTTCCAGAAAATTCAGTTTTTCATAGGTGTTATTAAGTGATCCTAGTTATTTGAACTTCTCGGGACTCCTTTTCATGTGTCTTTTTTTTAAAGTACTTAATTTTTTCTCTACTTCATAGTGGTGCTATCAGTTTGTACTCGTAGCGATAAAAAATTGTACTTTTAGCACATGATCTTATTTGGTTTATTTTTGCAATAGTAATGCATAGACCTCAATTTGGTCTTTTGCATAGTGATCTAATTCTGATGTAACCTAATTGTGGCCATTGTAAACACTGATATCAAAAGTCCGTTGCCTTTGTTTTGCAAGTGGCCATTGTAGCCGCACTAAGTATAATAAATCAAATCATTGCTTTTGGGGGGTCGGGGTGTTGTATGATTCTTCAGCTCTCTCTTCTGCTCTTCTAATTTCGTTGTCATGGGATCTTTTAAGTTTCCTCTTAACTACACATAATTATGTAAAATGGAAAATAAATGCATGGAGAAAACTAATGGAAAAAGGATTAACTCACTACAGTGATGGAACTATTCAACAACCATCAGATCCTAGTTTGAAAATAGATTAGCTCACTAAAAGTACTATAACTCTTGGAAAATTGAGGAAATATGTATCAATTGAATCAATTGATCTTATCTTTCATATTGATAAGTGTAGAACAATTGAGGATGCTTGGAATAAACTTGCTAAACTTTATCACGAAATTGATGAAATTAGGGGATACAAACTTGATAATGATCTCACATATTTAGATCCTAAGAATTTTGATACATCCAAGAAAATGTGAGTAAGGAAACAGAGCTAAGAGCACAACTCAAAGATTGTGGCATTGATAAGAAGGATGCACAATTGGTCCTCAATTTGTTGGACAAGCTTCCTTCAAAGTATGCAATTTTTTTTTCTAGTTTCCACACTCATCAATTGACTATGAGGAGTGCCTATACTTTATAATCATTTGATTCCTTCAATGAGATGTTGATGCTTGAACAAGCAAAGTTGATCACAATGGGTATTCTTAAGTCATCCAAGTCACATGCTTTAGTGGCTAGTCATGAGAAAGGATCCAACAAGAAGTAGAAGCAATCAAATCCTAAGAGACACAAGGACAGAGCACAATCTTCCTCTCCTCAACAAGGAGATTCTATAGACCTTATGGCAAGACATATTGTCAATTAGTGTCAAAACACATAGTCATTCAATGTTACCCGAGTATACAGTGTTACCTGAGTATACAGTATCGCCCGAGTGTTCAGCATCACCTAAGTGTTTTGTATCGCCCGAGTGACAGTTTATCACCCGAGTAGTCCTTTTGGACCCGAGTGACAGTTTGAAGCCGACTTTGCATATATTGTTAAATATATATTTGTTTATTGCAAGCCGACTTACAAAGTTATTTGTTGGATAAACATAAATATGTCAGATAGCTTGTTTATCCAATTGTAATGAAGAATATGTATATAGTATGAATGTATAATCAGAAGATGATATGATTATGCGAATGGCAGTTTGAGTTAAGTGAAGAAAGGTTCAGGACAGCAGAGACTTATCTATCACATTCAGGTGATCAGTTATATTTCAAAGGATCTTATTCAGCAATCACAGTTGCACAGCAGATCATCAACTGGTTCATTCTCACAGGTGGATCAGCAAAATCCTTTAACAAGGTGGACCTAATAGTCCTTTCTCTAAATCTCTTAACAAAGTTGCATTACTCATTGTATTGTACAAAATCCTTTAACAAGGTGGACCTAACAATCCTTTCTATGCTCCTAATAGGGCAAACCATTAGAAGTGGTCATTGTAAGCTCTAACAGGCTAAATTTATACTGCAGTACTAAATCTTGTGGGTATCATCTCCACCCCAGTTTTACTTTCTTTTGGAAGGTTTCTGGGTAGCCAAATATTGTGTTATGTGTTGCATCTGATTCTTTACTTTCAAGTTATATGCATGCAAACAAATAAGCTAATCTAATTGTGGACTAAAAGGATTAAAGTTTTATTGATTCCTGATTCACCCCCCCCTCTCAGTCATTGGGCACATCATATAATTCCAACAATTGGTATCAGAACTGTGGTTCTCTTATCAGAAGTTTTACAGCTTGAGAAAAGATCAGAGGATATGGAAACATACAGACTGGAGAAAGCCATTGAGAATGAAAAGATAGATCTTAAAGTGGCCATGGATCAAATCATAATACTTAAGGAGCAGCTCTCTCTTTCCCTAAAGAGAAGAAAAGAACTAGTAGTGCCGTTGAATGACAAGAACTATATAGAGGAAAGAATTGAAGAAATTTGCAAAGACAGGAGCTCCGAAGAAGTTGATGCAGCCATTGAAGACTTGCTTGCAAAGAATCTCAATTTACATGAAGAAGTTAGAAAGTTAAAAAGAGAACAGGAAGTTCACTCAATCAGAATGTGTGAAGTCATTGAACTAAAGAACAAAGCAGAAGATGCCAAAAATACAGCACAAGAAGAGAAAAGACTGCTGAGTACTAGATTAGAGGAAAAAGAAAATGAAATCCAGCACTTATCACTTTAGCAAGCTGATTTGGTAAGTCAACTCAACAATGCAACACAAGTTGTCAACCTAAGGATAGAAAATGAAAGACTGCGGAATGATCTCAATACTGAAAAACAAACACATGAAAGTATGGTGAATTCACAAACTAGCATGGATCAGGCAACAGAACTAAGAAATCATGGACAGACTAGATTAGGATATACTGAACAAGGTGAATCCTCACAACAAGGAGCTCAAAGGAACAACAAACCTAAATGCAATCACTGTGGCAAGACAGGACATACATCAAATAAATGTTAGAGCAATGGAAGTCAAAATTTAATGGTAAATGCTACAGCTGCAATAAACATGGACATAGAGCAAGTGAATGCAAAGAGAAACCTAAGTTTGAAGGGAAATGCTACAAACAAACAAGGTCATAAATCTTCCGAGTGCAGAACTAAGAATTGGAATCCTGCTGAACAATTAGCCAAGGCAATTTTTGGTTGGGATTACAACACCAGGTACAGATGTCACTATGGTGAAAATGGACACATTGGTGCAAATTGTGTGAAGACTCGCTTCAGAAAAAGAGATCCTACTAAGAGATGCTATGTATGTAAACAACTCGGTCATCTGAGCAAGAACTGCATGAACAAAGAAAAGGTTGATACTGGTTTTGAGAATCATAAAACCAAAGTCTCAGAAATCAAAGCTCAAATGAGCAAGCAATGGGTAAGGAAATCCTCAGACAATTCAGATCAAAGCAATGAAGGATCTAATGACACCCTAAACAGTGAGATGGGTGGATCCATCATTACAGAATAACAAGCCATCCTACATCAGTTCCAGACAAGCAATACAGTCCATATCTGCATATCGATGCATGAGGACATATTGTAGTTCAACCTGAGTTAGAATGTTGATTACACCCGAGTCACTCTAGCTCACCCGAGCTGAGTCGGGCAGTATTGATAACTGAAGAATTAGTTTCACCCGAGCTTCCGAGTGAATCTTGGAGCGGCACCCGAGTCACGCCAACTACTATGTACGGAGCATTTAATGAAATACCCTAACGGTTGAAAATCTCTTATATATGAAGGATTGTGAAGAGTATTGTTTACAAAGCTTTCAGTTTACAAGTCAATACAGAGCCCTTAGCAATTCAGTGTGAATTCGTGATTGAAAGCAGAGTTTGATTATTTCGTTCGACCAATATGGCATCCGCTCCAGCAACAAGGTCAAGAAAGGTTCGGAGATGCTAGTAAGGAATACAATTTGTGATCCTCCCCTGTTCAAGCTTCATCCGGCAGTTGCAGAGGAAATAGACCCGATGGGAGCTCATTCCCTAATCCCTCCAAGAGTGGTACTAGTCAATGACATTCTCAGCTTCTATCACTGCAACATACAGGAGCTTGCAACCAGTGAGATGAATCAAACATATGAGAAGTTATGCACAAACAGGGAAACTGAAGCCCGAGCACAAACACCTCGAAACCAAGGGTTTGACACACATCATGCATATGCCGAGGGACTTCCAAACAAAGTGGATGAGATATGTTCTTAGTCGTGTTCACAACATGCAATTATGGCTGGATAATCCTGTGAAGATCACCAAGTAGATAATTCACCGTGTTACCGGGTTCCCTATGCTAGACAAGCCAAAAGCTACCAAAACCCTAAACAGGGATGAACTAGTAGAGTTAACTCTTGCCGAGTGGGGCGGCAGAGGCATGAGACTCAACGGAGTAATAGACATGGAGATGAAATTTGGCATTCATGTGATAGCGCACAAGATTTACAGCTCAAGCAAACCCAACAGTGTTGCATGCATAGTTGTTGACCTAGCCTACAAAGTTGTCAAGAAAAATCTGGTATTTGACCTAGCAGAATTGCAACTCACTCGGTTGAGAAAGAACATGGAGAGCATCCGAGTATCAAAAACCAACTCATGTAAGTTTGGTTCTCTTCTAATCTGCATACTATTTTATGTTAAGAAGTTCTTTCCCTCCAAAGGAACAGTAGGATGGAAAAAGGATAGACCAATCATTCATCAAATTAATGATTTCATAGCTGAGATGGGAGATGATTTTGATAGTATCATGGATGGATACTTTGAAAGTTTCAAACAGAAAATGCAGAGTAGATATAGGATTCCCAAACAACTAGTTGAGAAGTACGAAGAAGAAATTTGTTTTCTAGTTGATTGTGACAAAGTGTATATACAAGCAGTAAAGCCTAGGGTTGTATGGGTACAACCCTTGCCATATGAAGTTAATAATGAGGACACTAAAGATATCATAGAGGCTCTTGTGAATGAACTTGTCAATCCAAAGGCACCCTACTTTGGAACCTATGAGGAAGCTAAGAGCAGAATATCGCTGGAAATTGAGATTCCTAAGATATTGAAGAGAGGAAGAAAGAGACTTGATACATTCAAGAAGAAGTATGGCAAGACCTCCGACTCTCCTTCAATATCTGAGAGCAAAGAGGAAACAGTTAAAACAGAGGAGATTGAGGAAATTGAAACTGACATGGAAGAAACTAATGTTAATCCTCTGCAGAAGAAGAGGAAGACAACACCTAAACAGAAGAAAGATAAAGGCACTACACCTGTTGTCACCTTGAGAAGATCTAGGAGGAAGCTTATATTAAGTGATGAAGAGGATGAAGATGAAGAAGATACTGTGGTCTTCACAAAACCCACACCAACACTTGATCAAAAGATCAAAGACCTTAAGGAAGGAAGAGCCATGAGTTCTTTGAAATCACTGAAGTATGCTTCTAGGACAGAAGAAGAGAAGCAAATTGAGCAAGTAGTGGCGTAGAAGATGGCAAAGTGGAAATATGACCCTTCCAAGTTTAAAAGTTATATGACAGAAGACTTATTTAAGGCAGTCTCTATTCCCTGGAAGAATGCAGTACAGATTGAAAGGGATATAAGGGAAGAGACATTGAAGCAAGTCATGCTTGCAATGAAAGGAAAAGAAGTGAAAGAGGCCTTAAGCAAATATGAGAATAATCACACCCCCAAATTCAGGGCATTTCAAATATTGAACAAAAATATAGAAGTAGCTCAGCGTGCCACATTAGTGTGGAAATCAATATCTGGGATTGCAGAAAACAATGTGAAGGAAGAAGTACCAAGTACAGACCCTCCAGCACAAGGAAATGATGACCCTCTACCCGAGGTACAGACTATTGAAGAGTCCAACGCAGAGCAAATTGCAGTTGAGGTAATGGCATCTCTACCCCAATCTCCCATACACAGTATAGTGACTCCGAGCAAAGACAAAGTTGCAGAATCTACATCAGAACATATAAAACCCGAGCAACAGGCTCCTCCCACTACTATTACATGCACACCCGAGTCAATGAAAGGAAAGGTAGACATTTCTACTTTTGATTCACCAGTTAGTATTGATCCAACAAGTGGTAATACAAAGGTCAATGACCTAATTGGATTGAATACTGATACTAAGGATAAGGCAGATAAAGATAAGGAAATTGTTCCTTCACCGAGTTCTAAATCGGAGGCAGCAATAACTGATGAGATAGATTTGGATAAAGAGATTGTGATTCGTAATTGGGATCTATCCAACCTATCTGTAGAACAAATGGATATCTTGGGAGAACTATGGAAGAAGAGGGCCTTATAGCAGAAACTCAAAAAGGAAAGGCAAAGGAACAAAGTACTTGAAGATGTAAAAGGCATATTTGTAGATGCTTTGCAGATTGAAGTCAATGAAAGTGACTCAATAATGGACCAACTTGTTGACATTGTCCACAAGTTCAACACAGACATGAATGGTCAGGAGAAGTTACTTGAGAAGGCAGAGAAGAAATTCGAGAACAAGGTTCTAGAGAGCATTGCAAAGAAGATTGCAATTGACCAAGTGCAACTTACACAAATTATCAACACTCTAGAAACCACTGTGAAAAATGTGGTAGAATTATTTGTAAAGTTGAGTGACTCCTCCAACTTTACCATGGAAATCAAGAATAAGATAGTGAAGATAGATGCTGACATGAAGGAAAGTGCAAGGCAGTTAGCACTTGACCCGAGCACTAGTTCTGCTCACTTCAAGAAAGTAAAATATCTTACTGATTTACAAGCTAAAGTGTTGAGAGAAGAAGCAAGAATCAGAGAATCTCTTACAACCATTCAGAGCCAACTTCTACCACATATGGATGGAATGCAGAAACGTATAGCACATGCTAAAACTCTCATCCATGAAAACAACTTCTCAGTTGTCGAGCTGATGATAGAGCTATCTGCAGAACTGCAAGTTGAATTGCACATCTTGAAGGTGCTATAGGATAATTGGGACAACACCCTGTCTCAAATTTTGAAGGTACATAGTGATTTTCTATCCTACTTTGGGATAACCCTGTAGATGACATTCCTTTTTGGCATTCTTGTCAAAAACAAGGGGGAAATATCATTGTATAGAAGGGAGATATCATTGTAAATATCACATGTACAGAGAATAGTGTAGAAGATATATGTTACAATAACAATTTTGAAAAATACAAAAACAGAGTCAGTCAGACCCGAGCAGCAGAACAAGTGTCAAAACCCGAGCAATCTATAAGGGGGAGTTTTGACCTATTCGATACAGAGTTTAATGATAAGTGTTTTTGTCACTAATGCCAAAGGGGGAGATTGTAGACCTTATGGAAAGACATATTGTCAATTAGTGTCAAAACACTTAGTCATTAAGTGTTACCCGAGTATACAGTATCGCCTGAGTGTTCAGCATCACCCAAGTGTTCAGTATCGCCCAAGTGACAGTTTATCACCCGAATAGTCCCTTTGGACCCAAATGACAGTTTGAAGCCGACTTTGCATATATTGTTAAATATATATTTGTTTATTGCAAGCCGACTTACAAAGTTATTTGTTGGATAAAGATATATATGTAAGATAGTTTGTTTATCCAATTGTAATGAAGAATATGTATATAGTATGAATGTATAATCAGAAGATGATATGATTATGCGAATGGCAGTTTGAGTTAAGTGAAGAAGTGTTCAAGACAGCAGAGACTTATCTATCACATTCAGGTGATGAGTTATATTTCAAAGGATCTTATTCAACAATCACAGTTGCACAGAGAAGATCATCAACTGGTTCATTCTCACAGGTGGATCAGCGAAATCCTTTAACAAGGTGGACCTAATAGTCCTTTCTCTAAATCTCTTAACAGATTTGCATTACTCATTGTATTGTACAAAATCCTTTAACAAGGTGGACCTAACAGTCCTTTCTATGCTCCTAACAG
>MU223473.1:141881-167323 GCA_018584345.1 Thuja plicata
GACTAAAAGAATTAAAGTTTTATTGATTCCTGATTCCCCCCCCCCCCCCCCTCTCAGTCATTGGGCACATCATATAATTCCAACAGATTCTACATCCACTCCTAAGTGGGAATCATCTAAGAAGGACAAGCCTTCTTGTGCAAATTGCAAGAAGATAGGACATTAAGAACACCATTGTTATAATAAGGATAGTGATGAATTGAATCATCTTATTGAGAAGAATAGAATCAGCTTGCTTTGAAATGTCTACTTCAACTTCTTCCAAGCAAATAGAATTTGATAAGGAAAAGAGTCGCACTTTTGGGACAAGAAAGAACAAAGGACAAGCTTTTCTTGCTACTACATGTCATTGTTCAAGGACATGGCTTCTCGATTCAGCGGCTTCTCATTATATGGCATCTTCATAGTCTATGTTCACTTCATTTGAGCCTTGCAACATGTCACCTATTTTGATGGGCAATCATACAGATATGAATGTAATTGGGAAGGGATCTATTGATATTGGTGATGACACCTTCAATAATGTGTTGTGTGTACCTCACTTGACAAATAATCTTCTTTCCACCTATCAAATCATTCATTGTCGAGCAAGCAAGACTGTGGAGTACACTCATGCTTCAATTATCATCAAAGACTTGGAGAGTGGAGAGATCATAACTACTGGGTTGGTGGATCATGCATCTCAATGGTACTCCTTTTCAGCCTTTGTTCCTATTTATGACTTTGATTCTTCAGATGATGATCACACTTCTAGTGTCAATTTAAATGTTGAGGATAACTATGGTTATCTAAACTTGGGTATTCTCACTTGTGATCCAATTCTTGAGCCTTGCATTCAGCCTCCTCCTAATGAGACCATGTCTATTGTTGCTCTTGATGATGCTTGCATTGCTAAAATTTTGGCTTCTTGTGATTAAGTGTAGCAAGATATACATTGCCTTTTTTATACAATTACATGGGATGACTACTTGATAGACATTGCAAGTTTGTTTGTAGATTCCTATCTTGTTGATTTGGGAGACACAATTGATGACATTCATCTTCTCTTTGATAGAGATGATCCTTCTTAAGTTGTTATAAGGAAACATTTTGACCCTCTTCATTCTTTGCACAATCATTCTTCACAATTTGACATGAGTGTGGATACTTTGAACCAACATTTGGAGGTCTTTTTATCCTCAGAGAAGACACTTGAGTCTTTGGATCATGTTCTACATTCATCTTCACTAAATTCTAGATTGTTTTTTTCATCAATGTGGCCTAGTACACCTGATTTGGAAGGGGTAACTTTCAACATCGACATGGGGACACTTGAGATAGGAACTTCATACATTTTGAGATTTATTCCTTTCAAGTTTGGAGAAACTCCATACATAAACCTTTTGTTTTATTTCTTCCTAAGGGGACAAATGTTGTAAAATGATCATGGACCATCTTCTACATCCAGTTTGGAGCGTCTACCATTGGTATATATTCTACATTGACGAGCCGTGGGGGGACTTTTTCCTCACATAGGGTTTTGCCCTTCTCATTCTTTCTTGAGAGTGTTTTCAATTTCAATCTCTTTTGGGGAGGAGTTTTTCCCCATTGGGTTTTCTTCCTTTCTCCATTTGCCAAAGATTGCATTGCATTTTTACATGGGTACCTAACAATGCCTAGTAGATTTAACTTGCATTGTTTGCATACATCCTCCCTAAGTTACACTTAAGGGGGATGATGGTGTGATTAGTATTGTACCTAGTAAGTTATCCTGCGTTCTAAAAACACATGTTACTTAAGTTTACCTAAGGACCACATAGGAACATTCCCACTTTTGTTGGTATTGTCACATTATCACTTTCCACCTTAACTGGGACTTTCAGCTTTGGTGGACATCACATTATCATTTTTTCCACCTTAAGTAGGTCATAAGTTATCAAATAAAGACACTTGTCATAGGATTAAAGCACTTGTCATATTCTTATGCCTTCTATGTCTCCCCTTGGCCTATTTAAACAAGGGGTCTCCCAAGTACATTAATTCCATCAATCTAGTCTATTGCATTCTTGGTGATAATACAGCTTATTCTTGTCATATTGATCTCCTCTTGTTATTTTGCTTTCCATTAAGGCCTTTATTTATTGGCTGGCTATCTCCATAGCCAAATCTTACAAAAAAGACAATCAATATTTAGTGATCTTTACAATGCTTTTCATCAAGAGCATCAAAGTCAACATTTAATTCAATTTTATTTGAACCCCAATGAGTTACAATGCCACTTCCACTAGCCATGTCATTTATAGAAGTTGCCTTATTTAAAGAGATTCTTGGCAAGGTGTACAATAGTAATGTCTAAGTCAACACACTCGAGGGTTTCCCAATTCCTTGTCACCCCCTCATTGTAACCAAGTTCCTTATGCAAAAAGAAGCCTCAATAACTAGAGGGGCTTGAGAGTGGAGACTCCAATGAGGTTGAGTGCTAGTGCCTGTCGCAGGAGTCTTGCGGCGACAAACCTAGTAGGGTTGAGGGGAAATGCCTCATACGGGGTCTCAAGGAAACACTTCAAGTGCCATTTCATGTCATTGTACAAGGTAGGGTCAATGGGTAGAACCCCCACCACCAAACCAAAATTAAGGTTTTTGAAACCACACAACACATTGCATTTTCACAATTTTATCACTTAATGGTAAAATTAGGTGTTTGGCACTTTTTTGTTCATATAAATGTTTCTATAGTATTATTTTGAAAAATTAAAAAACATTATAACAATTTCCCAATGTCTACGTCCTTTATTAAATTTATTTTTATTTTATACAAAAGCTAGAATGTAACATTTAAATGTTGCAAATCTCTTCCTTTTTTGTGTGTATGGGACACTTTCTAATTTAACAGTTTAAAGACGTTTTTTAATTATTTTCTAACGTGATTGAATATTAGAAAAGGCTTAAACAATTTAAAGAAATTGATTAAGAGAATTTTTAAAGACCAAAGATTTGCAGCAACAAACAGTTAGAAAATATCACCAATAGAAAAGCTAAAAGCATGGATACAAAAAAATTTAAAATATCTAACATTCAATATAACATGCCACAGAAAACCCTTGGGCATAGACTAGAAGTGAAATCACCTTGCGATTGCATGCCCTGAAAAAATAGTGCAAAAATCACAGGTTAAAACCCCACCGACAACTCCATTAGGTGGGTAGGTGAAACGACAATTAAAGAAAAAAAGCAGAGAGAATCAAGAAAAAGGGGTCAAAATTGGTGTTCAACATTTTTTCAAAAAATTGTGCTTTTATGGGAAAAAATATGAGAATTTTCCCGTTTCAAGATTAAATGTGATTTCCTGGTTTTTTTCCCCAATTTATGCTTTTATGGACTTTAGGATGGGCACCCATACAAAGCATAGAGAAAGAAAGTCTTTCCTTTATATGTTTGTCAATCTAGAGCCATGGAAAAAAGAAATTGCAGTATTTATCTTGTCTGGCATATTAGTTGCCCATGTAAAAGTGATTATTAGAGCAACAAGACAACTAAATTTCTATAATATAAGGTGCTTATTGTTATGAAGCAAAGATGAGTCATAAAGTCTCTTGTAGACTTTGAGAGTGATTGTGCATCTGATCTAGGAAAATGATAGAAGTTAAATTTTACTTTTGAACACATCTTACCATTATTTGTAGTATTGCAGTTTCATTAAAAGCCAAATCTCTAGAAGGATCTAATGGTTGATTACTGCCGTCCGATGTCCTTGATGCACTTGAACTTCCAATTACTTGTGAAGTAGCACCACCAAAAGAGTCTAGGCTGTACTCAGAATTGAAGTTTGTATGCATGTTATGTTCCATCTCTTTCAACTCATTTATCCTCAGGAATTTCTCAAATCGATCTGTACACATCTGAAGCTTAAACCATTCTTCATGAATGTATAGTGTAGCTCTTATTATCTTCATCAATAGTGGTTCTTCAATTCCCAGACTTTCACCTAGTGCGACCTGCATTATAAAGACATTAGTTATCCTTACTAGGAACAATTATTAGAAATTGTACTTGCAAAAATTGTCTCATTTTTATCATATATAAATATGCGAAAGAAAGCTCCTCAGCTATACTATAAAGATACCTAAACATGACAAAGATAAGATAAGATATCAGAGAGCTGCAATTTAAGCACAAAACAGTCATATCAGGCAATACTCTGTGATGATTCATATTCACTCGATAATTTGTGTATTTTCCCATAACTGAAACTTCAAAGTTAGTGTTAAATTAGTAAAGGATTGAAGAATAGCTACTATGAACCAAAATCAAGTGTCGTAAGGCTTATATTAAATCACAGTGAGACCAATTGATTGATACTTTGATGGCAAAAATTAAGAAAATAACCCATTATCTGTTTATGCCTTGGCTAACTGCATCCAGTCCATCAAAAAGCTTGCAGAAATAATTTCAATTTTGACAGAAACTAAATGCTATTTATTTAGAAAGACGAATCATAAGTAAGATTTTCTGTGCATACATTTCTTTTGCTACATGTTTTCATGTGCTTTTGTCCTTAAGAAGAGTTGATAAAAATAAAAGATGACAAACTTAATTAAATTAAGTGGTACCATAAAGTTCATAAACCAAATTGGGTAGTGCCTGACACTCTTTCCTATCCCCTCAATTGTAAGAAAGCACCTTTGCTCATAGCTAACATTAAAAGAACACTCAACTTATTGGATTGTGAAGATTCTATTCATTTAACCACGAAAAACACATTCTTGGTTTCAAATGTATGACAATTGAGTCCCCAAATTAAAATTCATAGGATGGTGCTAATTGCCCTCTACTGTCTTGGTCCTAACCTTCTAGCCAACTTCCCATAATAATCCTTTTTATGGTGCACTAATGATACACAAGACATTCCACTGCAACCAATTGTAAATACTACAGGATTTGTCTACTTATGCATTGAGCACCTATTCAGGCCTTAAACAATTGGTGGGAAAGAGAAGCTCATAAGTGCAAGGATTAGCACATTTTATCTGCATAATTGAAGCAATAAAGCTCAAAAACAGTGGTGTGCTGGGGAGTTTTGGAGTGCGGCAACACTTGATTAAGATTTCTATTGAGGGAACCATGGCAATTGTTGGCAACATAATGGACCAGGAAACAAGGAAACTAGTACAATTTGCCAGAAGTCAACTTCGGGTGATATTGACAGGTTGAAGGTGTAGCATTAGGATCTCCCTACATGCCAAAGGAAGGAAACCTTTTCATGGAGAACTTTGAGAAGAATGGTGGATAGATTTGTTGATGACATCATATTTTCTTAGCCACATAGAAGATAAAGGTTGGGAAAAAGTTTGAACCAACTTAATAGCCAATGGCAACAAGAGTTTACAGGAGAAAAAGAAGAGAAGAGTTTCCTTTCCTTTTTCGGACATGATTTTTAGAATTCTTTAATAATTTGTGTCGTTGATGTCAAATTTAGAGATTCACACCTGTACACATCTGTATGCCGGTTCCACTTATCAAACGATCGTCAGATCAGTTTCATTAATTATGTCTTGACATCAGAATTTATTAATTGTAAATATTCAAAGACAAGTCGATAACTGATTTATAACTGTAAATTGACTTCCATGGTTCTTTGATGGCATATTTGAGACAAAAGTAAAAGTAGGAGTGGCTAGAAATCTTTGATTCGAAATTTTTTATGTACTGAATGATTGTATATAAAATTCCATCGGACCTTGTTATCTGTTAATCAGATTTAAGTAATATATCTTATTGTATCGGGGTCTCTAAGATCAACTTCAAACAGACTCATATTGTCTGCAATTATATTGTTTTTATTCCCAGATCCGTGCGGCCCCGCAGACGTTCCTTACAGTGGCCCTCTCCTTCCAGTCGGCTTCGGTATACCCAGCGGCCTAGCCCTATTGCTTACCCCTCCGTCTCGAGGTTTTTCTTGGCGGCTCCAGTTCCTTGATGGTTGTTTGGTGGTTTGGGGTTCCCCATTCGCCCCTCCCACCTCCTTGGTTCCTCTTGTCTCTTTTGTTTTTGGTTGTGCTTTTCTTTGGTCACCGTTTGGTGTCCCTGCTAGCGGCTGCACCCTGGTTTGTAATCTTCAGTCCCATTGACCCGTTTGTGGTTATTTGTTGGACATTAATAAATTTATCTTATCTTATCTATTGGGTGATACATTTACTATTAATCATAATGCCGTCGGTAGCATCTATCATTTTATCATTGACAGATGGATCAGGGTCTTAAAGATTGCCACTTCATCATCGATAGATAGAGGATTAACATGGTGTAAGATTATCTCTGACTTGTACAAACAGACAAAACTAAAACTTTGCAGTTGGGTGATGTGCCAGTAAATGTATGGTGGTTGGAAGTAGTTACACCTTCCTCTAAACAACTTCAGAACTGCCGAATAATATGGAGGAGTTATTTAAAGAGAAGGCTCGATGGAAAGGATGTGATGAGAGTGATTTGAGTGTTCGATGAGAATACTTTGTGACTATTGAAATCATTATAGGTGATGATAAGATATTATTTCTAAAATTAGTGCTATTTGAAATCAGACAAATATATAAGATATTCTGAGATGAACATGCTTGCCTAAGTTTGAAGTTTGATACAGTCATAAGGAACAAAGGTAGTTTATTTGAAGGTCTGAAGATCAGGTATAACAGTAACAGTGCCTTGATTTTGTTTTCCCTCAAATCTGTTCTAAAATTGTAGAAGTTTGTTTCGGAGTTTGCTGATAACAGTGAGAAGTTTTCAAGTTAAATTTGCAAATTTGCATGACTTATTCCTTCAGTTTCTATTCAGTCTACAGAGAGATTATTGCAGTTCATCTGGATACATCTTAAGTCTGTTCAAATTGTAATTACTTGTCCACTTATATTGTAAAGAGAAATCTCAGAGAGAAACTGTAACATTCTTAGAGTCTGCGCTTTAAGAATTTCTGTGTTGGTGCTCAAATCGTTGAACTGTGGTTTTGAAAGAGTTGGTGCTCTTATAAAGAATTTGGTGATTCCTTGGGGTTGGTGCCCAGTAAAAATTTCATTTGTGAGGTTTTATCATGTGGTTGCCTTTGTTTGTTTCAGTTTCAGTTTCTTTCAGATTTTCAGATTGAAGTATTAATCAAAAGTTTAAACTAATAAAGGTTTCAAAGTTGGTGTCTTCTACTGATTCACCCCCCGCACCCTCCCCACAACCCCCTACCCCTCCCTTCCCCCACCCCCTCTCAGTATAAGATAGATCTCTCATTCACCATGTGTGCCGAAATAAGACTCAAATTTGTATCTCAAAGGTAGCTCACATTGCCACCATTCTCAAAAGATGGTCATATCAGACCCCATGGAAGCTAGAACAGTCCGGATTTCAGATGAGGTCTTCCGAAATCCTGGAAGGTCTTGAAATCCTAGAACATTCTCAAAACATGAATTGGTATAATTCTGGAAGGTCTTCAAAGAAAATGTCTATCAGAAGAAAGAAATTCAATGAGCAATTAAAAGAGCAAAGGAACAAGATTCCAGATATAGAAAAAAATTTAAAAAAATGCTAGAAACAAGAGGTGAAGAAGGAGACCACTGGTCAAACTTCCATATATACAAGATGTCAGATATTTTGGCTAGAACTCCTAATAAAGTTCAAGAAAAAAACTTTTTAGTGCTTTTGAGACCGTAAGAGGTGTCTTAGACAATGCAAGATGCCTGAAAGTACAAGGCTATACAAGGAAGAATGTCAATTACATGTTCATGCAAATACAAAGGTCAATGCAAGCAAGCTCGAAGGACATCATGCACAACTAATTTGGAAGATCAACATTGGCAAAACAAAATGAGCATCACATACACATTAAGCACAACTGGATGTAGAAATTGGCACAAACAGAGCGTTTGTTAAGCTCCAAGCACCATATTTGTGTAGGGGACATCAAGCTTATTGCCAAAGCCAACCACTATATTCAAAAAATCAGATTAAGTTGGCATTGACCATTGGGGTCATCTCATTTTAATTATTTGGGTTATGACTGAGACATTTGAGTGTGAAATCATCACCAGACCAGCATATAAAGGTGTGGAAAGGATTGGTGCAGGTCAAGGATGGGACAGGACTCCTCCCAAATGCATTCTCTCAATGTTGCAGACCTGAAAAGGAGAATATAAATCCATTCGAGCAAATAGAGAATTCCCCAGAGGTGAACAAACTGATAGCAAAAGTGGTGAACCCATCTGTTGGCAAACAATGAACAGAATTTTAAGCATTATGGCATTTAATCTTCCACCATGGCACTCGGCTTTTCAACTTCCTGTATTTCGGAGGTTGTTGGATGTCTATATGATGTTTTTCATGTGTGCAAGGGCAAGACTCTCATTTAATTGATAGTTGTAGTTCATTTTGGAACTAGTGCAAGTGATGTAGCAGTTTTCCATAATGTTGGAGAATGTGGGAGTTCTTCTATTTGGAGTTAGGAGTTAGAGGTATTCACACAGTTCTATGAATAGCTTGGGCAAGTATTCAGCAATAATCTTGTTGATGGGTAGATCTATGGTTGTAGACTATTTCCACATATGTTTTTGATGATTTCTGCCCATTCTAAATACTGTGGCACGGGTTGTTACAGGTATTTATTGACATCAAACAGAAATGAGTGTAAGGAGTTGGTAGCTGCCATATGGATGCTCTTATACTAATCCATGAGGTATGTAATCACTTGTAATGGCTGTCATATAGTGGTATGAGGAGTTTTACACACTCTTCCTCGATTTTTTACCATTGAGTGGTCTTGCCCAGTAGTATGTTGTGTTTGCAATTGTGGGGAGTTGCAATATGTTTATTCCACATTTCAACGCTCCGTTCTCTATCTGCTACATTGCATTGCCTTTGCCTGTTAAACTAAATTATATATGGTAGGAATATGTAAAGGAGTATAGAAAATATGGGCATTATAAATCCATATGTTGATGACAGTGCACACAAGATATCCAGCCCAGTTAATGGATCAACTATGAAAACAGAAAGGTTAGAAAAGTTATTGATGCATAATTTTCCAAATAATTTTACTATGGACAGAGACATATTTCAAGCAATACTTGGATGTCCCATAATACAAGCAATTGACAAAAAGGAAGATAACATATTTAAAAGTTTCTTATTTTTAGTAGATAAAAGGTACATGAGCTTGGAAGGCCAAATGCTTGGTTTCAGTCTTGTCAGATTGTTACCTTTCTAGTTGTCATCTTCTTCTCTCCAAAATGAAACATGTCTACTGATGATGGTCGAATCGATAGACCCAAAATGCCAAGGTGTTTAAATTAATTCTACTACAAAATTTTATTTCTCACTTTTAAATCCTAGAGTAGTCAACTATCTCCCTCTATGGAAGAGTTTTGTATGGTGAACTTACATACTTTGAGTGTTTTACAGTAACGTAGACATCATCAGATCTCATATCATTGAAACTATGCTCCCCCAAGTTTCCAAAGCTCAAATGGCAGTGGATGGGGGGATGTGTTATCAAGACGGGTATATTTAAGGCCATTTTTAGGGGATGGCCATTAAAAATAGGAAAAAAAATTAAATACAAGGAAATTTCAAATATTCATATAATAATACTGATCAAACATTCATCATAGACATAATAGAACCTTCACAAGCATTGGTAGTTGAATAGGATTTATAATCTGCGTGGGTGTGTGTGTGGGGTGTAAACATGCCTGTGCACAGGAATGTGCGCATGTCTTAATAAAGACATCATTATAGGTGTGTATATTCAAGTGAGGGAATTATAATTGAAGGTTTCTTGAAGTCTTGAAGACCAAATGTTCTGTTGTCAAACCCATTTATAAAGAGGAACAGTTAAGTAAAACAATAACTGTTTATGTTGCAGCTTGACCTCAGCTAGGGTACTAATAGATGGGATTTTTCCATGAGTTGTATGTGTAGGGAATGATTAATATATATTTTTCATTGTGAACGTGGCATTTTCCTACCGACTATGACTTAACATGTATTTAATTGTATAATGGCTATAGCATGCCAAGTTATCTATGGCAGTCCTTGTATAATGAAAAAAATGGCAAATGTATGACATAAGACAATCCTTGATTGTGACTTCAACTGTGAAGATGAAGAGATCTGCAATAGGTGATCTGTACTTTATAGATTTTGTGAACATGATTAATCAGTGGTCTATTACTTGGGTAGACTTTAGTTTGGTGGGGGTTTGGAGACAGTGACCCCAATAGGTTGAGTGACAACACCACCAAGCCTAAATGAAGACCATCAAAACCACATAGAGCTTCATGGTGCACACCATTTTCATAATTTTAAATATTTTAAATATTTTTGTAAATATTGGATGTGCATGTCATAAACAAAACAGACATTGAAAGGTTGTAAGCTTAAGGAAAAAAACTAAAATGTTCCTATGTATGTTAGGGGGAAGCCAGCTGTCCCTAGGACAAATGAGGGATGTTTGGACTTCACCTGGCTATCCCAGGGAAAGCCAACCATCCCCTAAAAAACATTTGTCCGTACGAGGACATTTCCAGTTTTTTTGCGACATAGGGGATGGAGCACAGACACTTCCTACCTGTCTTTGCATCCCCAAAACATTCCCTATGTGGGAAAAGGTCATATTAGCAGGGGACGTTTCCCAAGGAGCATTGATTTGAAACACTCAAGATAATTAACAAGAATATGCCAGCATTTGCAAATATCAAACAAAAAAACTTTTGTTAAGATGGTTGCAATGCTGGTAAAAGCTGGGATACAAGGAATTGTAGAGAGATGGACCATTTCTCATTCATTTTTACCAAGTTGCGCCTGAGGTTGGTTTATAAATTGAGGGGATATTTATGGTGTAAAACCTAAGTGTGCTCAATATTAAAATCAAAAGTTACAATGTAGGTGTCCCAGGAGAAACATATCAGAAATTTTCAAAATTGATTAACCATCGCCTCAAATAGAATATTGAAGAATATTGAATTCCAGGTGAGGGTCAAACTGCTAAAAATAATAGTGCCATCAAAGAAAATCATAGAAGCATCAAATGCAGTGGCTAGCCAGTGGAAGATGCTGAAGAGATTGGGCATGTATACAACACATGTCAAAGAAAAGAAAACTGCCTCAAAGGAAGTATTTCATGAAAGAAGAAAACTTTGTCCTTCGGAAATTAAAGAATACTTTGGGTACAGCAATTGTAGAGGTTATTAAAGGGAATACTACAGTAACAAAATATAGGGAAGACTAAGATGATAGGGGTAAAAGTCGTACTGGGTGCTATTACAAGATGGATCATAACCCTGAAGGACGTATCAAAACCCATAAAACATTCCACATTTGAAGATATTGCATAGATAATACTACAGACTAATGCATCAATGATACCTCAGAAATATGGTACGCTAGCTAAACCTCGGTAATATTGAGAACCAAAGCTAACACAGTGAACGTGTTCCATTGGAACCAATCACAAACACAAGGTCTTCACCACCTTATAGATAGACCAATTAGCAAAGAAAATGAACACTCGGTGCAAATGTGAGCTTATATACAAAAGCCTCAATGCCTTTTTCAGCATAAATAAAGAGAAGAAACTGAGGGAAAATGACTTGCTAGTGGATTTTGATATGATAATCACACAGCACTTCATGCAGAGAAAGCTTGTCAAGTAAGCCATAACAATAATTGGCAACATCACTGACCAGGAGACACCAAACTAGTAGAAGTGTGCCTCTGGTCAACCTTTTTCATGATTAAAGGTGAGAGTTTTAAAAGGTACAATGAACAGTGATTGGATTTCCCCTCCCTAAAAAAAAAATTTCATTGAAAACACTCAGAGGAAATCACTAAGCAAATCTCTTTGAAGCACAAGATGGGAAAACATTTGAGGGCACAAACTACTATTGGCAGCATAGTTTCAAAACTCAGTGATTGGCAAAACTTGGCAGACCCAAATTTTGGCTTGACTTAGCAACCCACCAGAAACTCAGAAAAACTCGGCAAATTGTAAAACAAAAAATAAAATAAATAAATATATAAATAAAAATATTTAAATTCACTAGTTTAGCAAAATTTGGAAGTATTCGCCAAATTCAGTTAGGTGAGTTGATGGGCAAATTACTAAGCAAACCAAACACTCGAACTTAGAGATTTTTATTTTGGGGAAAGTTTGAAATATCTTAATAAATAATTACCAACACAAAATCTCTGATTAAAAAAGGTAGCCTTCCTTTTTGGACATGTTCATATCAAAGAAAGTGGACGAATCCCTCATACGCCAAGTGTACACAAAGAAAAAACGTACAAGATTGTACCTCAAAGCTGGCTCATATTGCCTCCCCTCTGAGAAAATGTTTATATTGGACACCTTGGCAACTAGAGCAGATAAGGAACATTTAGATAACCAATTGGGATGCCTCAGAAAGGTCTGCACAAAAACAAAGAAGAGGAGAGACAAATTCAAGAAGAGATTAAAAGCGTGAACAAACGGGATGCCACATTACAAAGAACTCACTGAAAACAGAGGGATAAGGAAAGACGCAAGTGATCAAGCTTCCATATGTATGATGTGTCACATACAATTAGGCTAGAACTGTAGAGAATGGCCTTGAAGTTATTTTTACTACTTTTGAGATCCTTAGGGACATGTTGGACAGAAGAACCTGCAAGATGCAATGCTATATAGATATACTTGACAGAAAGTACTGCAGAATATATTTTAACCATGGCAATATTCCTTGAATTAACTTCGAATTGCAATGCTATTACAGCATGTAGTGGAAAATGCATTAGTAAGTATTTGAACTTGCAACCTATTAGAAACCAGAAAGAATTGAAACAAGGCACATGACACAGAATTTTAACCTGAAAACTTCAATGTAAGGGAAACAAACAGACTTTGGCGAATCCACAGCTCTCTCTTCTTCTTCTTCAATGGGGCATTAGAAAGAGATCTCTGGAGCAGTAATTCCTCAACTCTCTTATGCTTCTAATCTTCCTAATTTTTCTATAGAAAGACTACAATGAGCACAGAGTAAATGTCACTGTTACCCATATGTTCATGAGTTCACTTCTTTATCATGCCTTGTAATTAAGCATGTCCTCCTATACAAAATTTGGGAGCGTCCTTTTGAGTATTGGATGAATCCCAAATGACTCAAAATTGCAAGAGATGTTTTGCTTCCAGTCACTACTCTATATGTTCAATTCTTTTGTGTGAAACCAACACTTCCATCAAGGCATAAATGACAGATAACTATTAAAACCACTATAATGCATTCAGAACCTCAAAGACACAAACAAAACCACAATTGACAACAACGCGATGACACCCTATTGTATATACCAATATTATCACTATGCAAAAACTACTTTCTCTACATGTCTGATTGTTATGTGTTCATGAATTCCAGTGGAATTTGATGTATTTTGTAGATCCTTGAAGAATATATCCCCTCTTTTCCTAGGTGGCTCCTAGTACCACAAAACTTGGGTTTACAAAAATGTGGAAGGACTGCACCAGCTACCTCTTAACATTTCTGTATGGTTTGTTGGTGTTCGATCTTGAACAGTGGGCCTTCTCATGCAAAAACCTTTCCTTTTCCCTAATCATAGCAAGATGGATTTTAAAGCTTTCATGTTCATCCCCGAATAATGCATCCAAGGTAAAAGGCATCAATGCAGCTGGACAAGACCGCAAACCTAATCATCAAAATCCATCGAAGAAGAGAAGAACTACTCAAAGAGCTACAATTAGATTAGGATAGCTGTCGACTGGTGGGTCCCATAGACTGCTTTGGCCTCGTGGACGTTATTAAAATCCTTCATTCATTCATGCAATAAAATTAGAATTTACGTGTCTCCAAGAAATCATGCTGAAATTTTGTGAACGAACTCCCCTGCTCCGATAGAAGGGTGGTAACCATAGTTACCCCACCCATCGGGGACAGCGGGATGGACGGGCAGATTTCCGGGACAGGAGGACAAATGGCCTCAATTTGGGGACAGCAAGGGACAGTGACGGGGGGCGGCGGGTGGTGTTGTATATACTATATACATATAGTACTTAAAATGCTCGTTATGGAAAGATGTATAAGACTATTAAAAGTAAAATAGCAAAATTGAAAATGCCAAATACTAAATAGTAAACACTTGAACACTAAAGTTTTTGAATATCGAATTACTAATTAGAAATTAGAATACTCAATACTAAATAAAATTTTAAATTGTCAAATCGGCAAATGGAAGATTTCTATTATATCAAAAATATCACAAAAATGATTACAATGAGTAGCATGATATCAAAACAAGTACAAAATGTCAAAACGTAGTAAAAGGAGGCCTATGATCATCATTCAAGGCAAACTCATCACTGGAACTACTAGACTCCTCATGGTCAAGATCCATCAAACGAACACCAACCAGCCCAACATTTAAAGCCAATGTATCCTCATCCTCATCAATTTGTGATGGCTCCTCTAGCTCTACATACCATAATCCTGCTGCACTATCCTTGTACACATGTCTTGCGGTCAGTGATACGCAAGGTACTATGTACAGCCACTAGCTTCTCTTCTCTCCAAGAGCTAAGTTTGCTCCTCTTAAGAGAGTGGATGAAGCTATAAGTAGACCAGTTCCGCTCTAAAGTTGATGAACTACAAACCTAAGATAGCAGACGAATGGCTAGTATGGTAGTCATTGATTTATGTCCATGATAGTTACACCACAAAATCAGGTCCTATGCCATAATTCTTATATCCACCTTTGCGGCACTCCAATAAACCTTAAGAGTGGCAAATTTCGTCCACTCAGTGTGAATCTTGCTAGCAGTTTCAGCATCATACATCCTATCAATGCACTTGAAGAACCCTTCACCTCATCATTCTAAATCTGTGTAACTCTACTAGGCCTAAGCATGTACCATTTTGGATTCAATGCATAAGCAACCGTGTGCAAGGGAGTATTCAAGTTGTCCCATTTGCGCTAAATGATTGACCAAATGTGCTCATGTAGAATGCTAAAGTAGGGCATGTCTCACAACAGTCCTCTTCTAGTCAAGCATAGAATCGATGCACTCATACACCTCTCCAAGGGTAGGTGCATCCCTATCCCCATATCTGATGACCTAGAAAACTAGAGCAATGAGAGATTGTGTATTTTGCATCACTCCAAAATGCATCTCTTCACTATCTCCTTCACCCTCTTCCCCTACTATGTCCTAGCCTCATCCCACCAATTCCAATCATTCATCATGAGTTGCAGTGGCTCTTGTAATTCAAGCATTTTTTCCAACAGAATGAAATGGGATGCATATCTTGTCTCAACTAGTTTCAAGAACTCCTTCGCGAAGCTCCTGAAGAGTGCATGTGAAGTGTGGTGGTTGAGGATAAACATCTACAAATCTCTCGCATCGCTGACCACTCCTCTAATCAAGTCAATTTTCCCCATGTCCTTGAATGCATTGTTCATTGCATGCACACTACATGGAGTCCACCAATATATATGTATGTTGCCTCAACAAGCTTCCCTACAGCTCTGCACACATGTGTTGCATATGTGAATACTTGGACCACATTTTGTGGCCCAACCTCCTCAATAGCCGCGTGAAGGATGTCAAACTGAAAAACATCTTTCCAATGCCTTGAACAATCAACCGCCCCAAGAAAGAATGGGTCTCTGAACATGTAACTATGATGTTGATGAGTAGACGATGCCTAATGTCCGTCCACCCATCCAGAACTATGTTGCATCTAGACTCCTCCCAACACACCTTCATCGTCTCCATCAATGCACTGATCTTGGCATAGTTGTTATCCAAGATCGTGGTCCTCAATTTGTAGTCACTTGGTGGCACATATGATGGTCCTTCCCTCACCACCATCGACACCATCTCCTTATAATAAGGAGATCGAGTTACATGAAATGGGATGCCATTGGCAAAGAAGAACTTGTCAATGGCATCATCTATTTGTTCCTTTCAGCTACACATTGAACAACTCAGCTATGGGGTTACTTTGCATCTTAAGTTTCCCCTTGCCTTGTGATTCAAGCACAGGACTACGAGTCATGAAGATCTTGAGGCTGGCCCTAACATCATTCCAACTCTCTAATGCAATGTACGAGTAGAAACATGTGGCTTCCCCTACATCTACTGAAAAGTCTGAACCTGTTGCCTCCCAGACAAAGTAATAGGCATTGCAACTCCACTGTCTTCTAGAACACGCCAAACGTTGTTTAACTCAATTTTGTAGTGGATATTTTTGGCCTTATTCAAAAATTTACATGCTTCCACACCTTTTGCTGGCCAAAAGAGGAAGTGTGCATTAACTCTAATGATGCTCCCAAACCATTTTGTACAACAAATGTTGCATTTCCATTTCCTCGTGCCACCACCTATTGGCGTTGGGGTTGTTATTCTTGTTGCAAACTATCTGAGAGGAGATTTGGGATCATAAGGATCCCTAGCATACTATGCCAAAAGATGGGAGGGGCAATCTATAGCAACTGGTGCACTAGCCATGGAACTAGCTTGGCCTTCCAGATTCGCCTCGTGCTCATCCCCCTCGTCGTCGTGCTTATCAGGTTCATATTTTGATAGACTTGCACCATGAGAAAGAATTTTCATCTCATCCTCACTCATATCATGATTATGGGAGCTCATTGTAACATTGCATTTCACAAAATGAAAATAAATTCAATAAGCACTTAGTTTCAGCCTTCTCTGAAATTATTAATTAAAAAAATTGAAACTCTAAATTTTAAAATTTTCAACAAATTTCAAATTGTAAAATAAGTTACAAAATTTTAAAAATTTCAATCTTGACTCTTGAGGGCAAAAAGAAGAATCATAATGATTCTTCATTTTTCCCTCAAGATTCAACATAAAGTCTGATTTAGAAAATGAAATAGAAAAGAAATGAAAAAACGTTGAAATTTGTAACAACAATGAACAAAACCAAATACAATTTGAACTTACAAAAGAAAATCAGAAAATAAAATTAAAAAAAGTTAAAACCCCAACCTTGTGCTTGTAGAATATCTTCAAGCAAGTGATGAATCTTCCTCCTCTTTTTCTTCTTGCTCCTTGTCACTCCTCTTTCACTTTCAATCACTCCTTTCAATCCTTCAATCACTCTTTTCTCTCCTCTTCGCTCTTCTCTATTTGTTGTAGCAAACAATGAGAAATGAAATTGTGAGTAAGAATGAAGCATGGAGGACCTTTTGTAGGCTTGGAGGGGCCTAGATGGGCCCCACACACCATTAGGGTTCAAATGGAACCCAAAAGCAAATTAAAAACATGTAATTAAAAAAAAACACTAAGAGTCATCCACCGTCCCCAAAATGGTCGAGGGATGCTTGTACGTCCCCCTCAACATTCCGAGAATGCTAAGACGTCCCCGCGTTCTGATGGCGACTGGGTGGAGAATGGGTGGCACAAGGAAACTTGGGAACGATGTCCCCACGTCCCGAGGACATCAATGTCCCATGAATGGGTGGGTTTAGGGTCGAGGACGCGTCCCCAAGTTTTACTGGTGGTATCTCCTATAGAACAGTAAAATGATTCACCTCTTACAATATAGAGTGGGTCTATCATCTTTGCCTTACTGCAATTAAAATGGTTTTGAGGTCTTTTCCTCATTGTATAAAAAGGTGAGATCACAATACCTTTCCTCTTCTCAACATCTTGATAGTGATGCCCTATGTGGTAAGAGTTATGTTTGCACCTTCCTCTCTCCAAGGGAAAGAGTGATGAAATGCTCTACTTCCTGTTGAAACTCATGGAAAGTAAGTTGACAGTGAGTTGTTTCATCTACAATTTTTGAATTGCATACCAATTACAAATATCTTGCTCATTCAAGCATCAACATGAGAGAAATACAAACTCCTTACGAGAAAACATAATAGACATCACGTATGGAAAAACAAGAGTCACTACTTATAAATCCACTTTTATTCAGAAACTGCCTCCAATTAGAACCATGGAAGATCAAGAGTCACAACTTAATATTCCAAATTAAATGTCCCTGTGGAAAATTGAACTTGGGTCTCCATAATGAAAACCCAATGTTTTAACCAATTGAATAATTCCACCTGCAACTACATGAGTTAGCTATGCATTAGACTTACAACCTTCTCATGATGCCAAATCGTTTTACAATAGCTGCCATGTTCAATTTGCATTCATTCTTCCTACATAAATTATGATTGAGTTACAAAACTTTTGTATACACCGCTAACCTCCACTTTAATCTCATGGGAGGATATTTGTGTCAACACGATATAACCAATCTTTTTATATAGAAATGCCTTTCATTGGACATATTGTTGACGTTAGCAGCCTTTGAAGTGTCTATTATACCAAATGTCTCTTGCTACCATTGCTCAAGCATCATGCCTATCTGTTTTTAGATGCCAATCATGTCCATAATAAATTTCTGTCAAACAAAAATCAGATTTGAAACTCTTGCAACCATGTCCAATGTGTATACAATAACTAAAATATGCATGCTCTATAAAGCCATATCCATTGCAGCATTTAATGTGCATGTCATACACAGTCAATACAGCCCCTTGCAATCATTGTGATCTCCATACACAACTATAGCTGTATAATGTTGAAATCAGTCTCATACACAATGCTAGTCATTTTAGTGCCCACATACATGCTACAAGACCCAAATGATGCTGTAACAAACACTTTCTGATTTGCCAATCACATGAAACAAGTATGATGAGAGAAAATATACAAGCTACAACTATGCAAGCACAAACCAAATTGTTCCCCCCTCTTGTGAAAATTTTTATGTCTAGAGGTTGCTGCCAAACTTCATACTTTTTGTGCTTGTTCTCTCTTTTCCTATTGCCTTAGTATGCACAGAAAGTGTTGAAAGTGACTATTGTTGAAAAGTGAAAACAGACAACCCTTTGATGCCTTTGGTCTACATACTTGATCTTCATGAGTGGATTTGCTTCTCCGTGCTCACCTATAAAGAGCGGAATACCCATATGCTCGCCCAAACAAGTGAAGTTGATTCCTTGCCCTACCAAAAAATGTAACAGTTTAAAGAATCATTTGGACTGCTACTCAATGTAGGCGGCCCTCATATATTTGAATGTTATTCAACAACTTCCTCTATACAAATCATATTAAGTGCTCCTGAAAATTAAATCGCATACCCCTCCAACTTGCTTGCAATTGTGATAAAAATACATTTCAGGTCTCTTCTCTCCCTATCTATGTGTTCTTCTAGGCTTTTCTTCCCCTCTTTCTTGTAAGTTTTCAATCTTTCATTTATCATTCTTTGAGTGAAAAATGTGAATGAAATTTCCAATTCTTGCCATCTTAAAGCGGCAATGCCCACCAAAAATTATTAAATTTGTGCTTCCTCATCTCCAATAGCATCTTACCTCCTTGGAGTGTCTCTTGTCCTTACTCTGCTTGTCTCCTTGAAAAATGGATTCTTTCTTTTCCATTTTTTGTTGAAAGAACGAATGCATTAAGTTTTTAAGAATTGGATTTCACACATTCACTGTGTGGTTTGTATTTATTATTAAATGGGGAAGTTACATGGTAGTTTTAGAAAATATTGCAAGTTGCATTTTAGACATAACTAAATGATTTTACTAAATCATTGATATAAATCACTTAACATAAATAGTACCTGATAAAATTATATCTAATAGCTCACTAATGAATAAACCAAAGATAAATTCAAGATTGTCTCAAAAATTGACAGCAAGAAGAGTACCAAAAGGTTGTAATGTCCTCGTCATTAAATAAATAAAATAAACTTGTATTTGGGTTCCGATCGATTTAGCTTATCTCAGACCCATCTTTTATTTTAGCGTAGGTGTTAGTGTTGCCATGTCGGCTTTATTTGTACACCTCGGGAGTTTGTCCGACGGGTATTTATGACCAGTGTGTAGGATGTATTTCTCATGTTGAGGTTTGATATTTTATTTGTAATTGTGAAATCCTGTTGGGATTTTGTTGTCTGCCATTTCGGAGGTGAAAGACCCTCCCTATTTGGTATTTGCAGTTTTGGTGGGATTCAACCCTCACCCTACTCTGCCTGCTCTTTGTTCCGGATCTGGCAAATCGGAAGCACTATCAAATAATAATACTATTATTCCTCTTGCAAGTACTTGTTCCAGATTTATATCGAGCACTAAGTTCATTGCAGCGTATATTGATAAATAAGGATAATTAGTTCTTCGTTGGTCAAAGTTGGAGATCACATACTCTAACTCCCCATTGATGGCCTACAGCCGAACCATATAGCCAACACCCACTGTGTACGGCCAGCTCTCTCTCCGTACGGTCTACAACCTGAACCGTACGGCCAGCACATTACCGTATGGCCAGCTCTCTCCTGCTGTACGGCCTTCGGCCTACACCGTACGGCCAACTCCATCTCACCGTACAGCCTGCTTCCCCTCACCGTACGTCTTGCACCCCTCATCGTACGACCTGCCTTCTTCCACCATACGAACCATTTGTACCGTACGGCCTGCAGTTGCCAATACGCCAAGAGCTAAGGACCTTGTAGCCAGTCCGCCAGGGGTTACGGACATTATAGTGGTATCAGAGCTGGTGATTCTGCCAGCTTGTGGGTTGTGAATGCAAGTATATACCAAGAGAAGAAGAAGATATCATTCGGCTGATAGAATGGCAATTCAACAGGATCTTGCCGCTCAAGTCATGGCATTGCTAAGAGAGCTCACCAGAAACCAAGTGATATATTCCAACTGAATCACATTCCTATCCACCATCTTTCTCACATAATGATAAGGAATCTCTATATGCTTGGATCTATCATGAAATACCGGATTCACAGAAAGTTTTATGCAACTCTGATTATCACAATGGATGACTCTCGGTCTCAGGGGCTTACCGAATAATCCCACAAGCAGTTTCTTGAGCCGTACTGCTTCTCTTGTTGCCATAGAGGCTACAGTGTATTCGACCTCTGTAGAACTTTGAGCCACTAAAGATTGTTTCCTGCAGATCCAAGATATCATGGCGGATCCCAAGATGAAGCAGCAACCTGAGGTGCTCTTTCTATCAGTTACACTTCCAGCCCAATCAGAATCTGTGAACCCATGTAGATTCAAGTCAACTTTCTCATATTTGCGTCCATAATTTAGAGTACCTTGCAAGTATCTCAAAATATGTTTCACAGCCATAAGATAAATCTCCTTAAGCTCACACATAAACTGACTCAAGACATTTACTGCATAACATATATCCGGTCTAGTATTAACCAGGTACATCAAAGAGCCAATTATCTGTCTGTAGAGGGTAGGATCTGCAAATGGAGAATCTGTTGCTACCTCCGTTAGTTTATGAAGGTTTGTTTCCATGGGAGAAGACATGGGTCTGCAATTCATCATACCAAAACTCTTCAATATGTCCAAGGTGTACTTTCCTTGATTAAGTACAATGTTGTCTGAGTTCTTCCTAACTTCCAATCTAAGAAAGTAATGTAGAAGGCCTAAATCCTTCATTTCAAACTCTTTAGCAAGGTCCTTTTTACATTGATCAATAAGGTGATCTTCTCCTGTACTTAACAGATCATCAACATACAAGATTAATATTAACATATCACTTTTTCTTTACTTGAAGTATAGATTTGGATCTGCATCATTCTTAGAGAATCCCAATTCCATGAGATAGCTATTGATTCTCTCATACCAAGCCCTGGAGGCCTGTTTAAGTCCATAGAGAGCTTTCTTCAATCTCCACACATGAGATTCTGCAGTGTGAATCTCAAATCCTTCTGGTTTCTCTAAGTAGACTTCTTCCTCTATTTTCCCATTTAGGAATGGAGTCTTTACATCCATCTGATGAACATTCCATCCTTTGGCTGCTGCAATGGCTAGAACAGCTCTGACTAAGGTATTTATGGCAACAGGTGCAAAGGTTTCCTCATAATCAATTCCTTCTTTCTGTGAGAAACCTCTGGCAACAAATCTGGCTTTATATTTCTCTATACTGTCATTTGCAGCATACTTGATTTTAAATAGCCACTTGGATGAAACAATAGGCTTTTCCTTTGGTCTTGGAACAACTTCCCAAACATCATTTTTTAAAATGGATTGGTATTCTTTTGTCATTGCATCCTCCCATACTTGGTGCTTGAGAGCTTCTGATGCATGAGAAGGTTCAGACTTCGAGAGATCATTCATTAAAGCCACATAGCTGGAAAATCTTCGGCGTCTTTTACTTTCTCTAGAGGTCCCTGAAGGAGCGGCATAATTCTTTGCTCCTTCCATTGTTTTGGTGGCCCAAAGTGGTCTTTTCTTAATGTTCTCTTGAGGTGAGTTTTGTACTTCATTTTCATCTTCTTCAGGATACTCCCCCTGAAACTCAGGAGCAGGATCCTCTTCTTGGTCTGAAGATGGAATATTACTTTCTGACTCAATAGAGTTTCAAGCCCTTTTATTGTTAGGTCTTTCTCAAATATTACATCTCTACTAAGTTCATTATTGCTATCTCCAGGTACAAATACTCTATAGGCTTTAGAAGTTTCATTCTACCCAACAAAGATTCATTTTCTTCTAGAAGGTTCTAGTTTTGTTCTCTTCACTTTAGGTACATGAAAATAAACAACACATCCAAATATCCTTAAATGAGTGATAACTGGCTTTATACCTGTCAAAACTTCTTCAAGAGTTTGTCTTCAATATGAGAGTGAGGACATCTATTTTGTATGTATACAGCAGTGTTAGAGGTTTCTGCCCAAAGATAGGTTTCTAAATTTTGATCAACGAGCATGGCTTTAGTTGCTTCTACAATTGTTCTATTTTTCCTCTCAGCAACCCCATTTTGTTGAGGATTGTAAGGAACAGTGAACTCCCTCTTAATCCCGGCTTCTTTACAAAATTCTCTAAAGATGTCAGAGGTGTATTCCTTCCCATTATCAGTTCTTAGGGTTTTTATTTTCTTTCCAAAGGAGTTTTCAGTGAAGGATTTGAACTCTTTAAATTTCCTAAGGATATCTTTTGATTCTTTACATTTGAGGAAGTAGATCCATCTTTTTCTCGAGAAGTCATCAACAAATATTACATAATATAGAAACCCACCCACAGAAGAAACAGACATGGGTCAACATAGATCAGAGTGAACTAGTTCTAAAACATTACTCGTTTTACTAGAACTACTTTGAAAAGAACCCTTAGTATTTTTGCCTAGGGCACACCCCTTACATGTACCTGAATGATATAGCTTTAACTTAGGTAAGCCAGTGACCAACTTTTCCATGGAAGATAAGACACAAAAGTTTAAATGTCCTGATCTTCTATGTCATATCTCATTAGAGTCTGCAATTTCATGAATTAGGGCAAGATTAGATTCAGTATATACCTCATACAAGTAGCCTTTCCTTTGCCCTATAGTTATTGCTTTCTTGAGAGAAGAATTCTTTGGCCATGCCAAAACTTTGCTATCCATGAAGGTTACTCTATACCCATTATCCTCAAGTGCAGATATGGAGACTAGGTTCCTCTTGATGCCAAGAACATAAAGGACTCTGGTGAGTTGTATAGACATGCCTGACTTCAACTTAATAGTGCAAGTCCCAACAACTTTTATTGGATATGTATTGGCATCTCCAATGGTTACTTCTTCATCAATTTCTTCTATCATAGAGTCCAATAGTTGTCTATACCCTGTGATGTGTCTAGATGATCCACTATCTATTATCCAAGTATTATATTTGTTGGATACTTGGTTAGACAGGGATGAGTAGAATACATGTTACTCTGAGTTATGCTCCTTTTTATTCTTTTTCACTTCGGCAAATGTAGCTAGTTGTTTAAGTCTATTTGGGCATCTAGCTGCATAGTGCCCATATTGATCACATCTAAAACATTGAATGTGAGAAGTATCCCTTTTCGATGAACCTTTTTCATGATGGTCCTTCCTCTTCTTAAAGTGTTTCTTCTTGCCTTTCTTGTGAGAGTTTACATTTAACACTTGAAGATCCTCATCTATGTTCTTTTGTTTGATACCTTTCTTATTTTGTCTTGACTCTTCTTAAAGGCAATCAGACCTTAGTCGATCAAAGTTTGGAAATTTTGACCTTGCACTAATGCCTTGAACAAAAGTCTCCCAAGTGTTTGGTAGGCCATCTATTGCGATGAGTGTCAGTTTTACTCTAAATTGTATATCCACGTATCGCTAATTCATCCCTTAGACTGGAAATTCTCATAAAGTACGCATTGATTGATTCTCGTTTATTCATACTTATATGATTAATTTCCCTCTTTAGTGCTAGAGTTTTGCTAGCATTGTTTATCTCATACATTCTTTCGAGTGATTTAAACATACGGTAGGCAGTCTCATATTTTGTTAGGATCGGCACTATGTGGTCTCTAACACCATCAAATATGATCTTCATAGCCTTTTCATTTCCCTCAATCCAATTTGATTTTTCGGGATCATTTTTTGGCTCCTACTGGTGCAAAGCACCCTAGGGTTTAGCTCCGAAGCCCTAGCAATCTAACAGAGGTGGTCCGGGAGCAGATCACGGTTAGCAGTCAGCTTTTCATAAACCCTAACAATTCTTAACTCCTAGCGCAAGAGCGGGCCAGTGACATTATGTTTATCGCAAAGTCGCAGGATGATCGGCGGTTAGCATGAAACAGTCTGCGATGACGCGACAAAGGCTTATCGCACAGTCGTCAGATGATCAGCGGTTAACTTGAAACAGCTTGCGATGAAGCGACAATGGTTATCGCAAAGTCGGCAGATGCTCAGCAGTTAACTTGAAACAGCTTGCGATGAAGCGACAATGGTTATCGCAAAGTCGGCAGATGCTCAGCGGTTAGCAGGAAACAGTTTGCGATGACGCGACAAGGCTTATCGCACAGTCGGCAGATGATCGGCGGTTAAGTGAATAAGTGCTGCGACAATGAGATGACCGTGTGTCGCGTGATCGCAGGACAACAGGCGGTTAAGTAAATGAGTGTTGCGGTGACGCGACAACAGTGGGTCGCAAGGTCGCAGAACAATAGGCGGTTAAGTTCATAAGTGTGCGAGAGCGCAACAACAGTCTATCGCGTGATCGCAGGGAAATCGTCAACTCGGTTCAAAGCGTTGCGAGAGCGCGACAACAGTCTATCGCGTGATCGCAGGGAAATCGTCAGCTCGGTTCAAAGTATTGCGAGAGCGCGACAACAATGCATCGCAAGGTCACAGGGTTAAGGCATGCATGGTTTCAAGACTCGCGACTATGCGATTAAACATTCGGAGTAAGGTAAGCGTCTGATCGAGCTGAGAAAGAGTTACGATGCCACAGACAGAGGAAGAAAATATGTTGATTTGTCAACATCGCAGAGGGAATTGGAAAAGTCAGTGACACGGAGGAAAATGATGTCCACGTCGACAACCATGCTGAGGAAGATCTTGATGACAGTTACGGGAGGAAGACGAAGAGCCGAGGTAGTTA
>MU223473.1:192904-243360 GCA_018584345.1 Thuja plicata
ACTATCATCTATAGATATTTATGAAGGATATTGTGCTATAAGTAAAGTCATTGACTAGAAAGAAGTCTTTATAATTATATTTGTAGAAATCAGTCCCAAATCCCATAGGACCGGACAAGGGGACATTACAATACCATGTCCATAATACTCTCAAATTCATATGGAGCAAAGCCAATTGCATTTTTTCAGAACATCCGAGAGCAAAAGGAGGAGTGGCCATATTCATAGGTAATAACTGGGCTAATAAGATAACTGCCAAAGGTACTTCCCCGTGTCAAAGGGCTATTTGGGGGATTTTCAAAGACATCAGTCAAGAGGTGGGAATCTGTAATATATATGCACCCAATGATTATAGAGAAAGAGCCCAACTGTGGGACTGGTTATCAAATCACTTACCAGATTCTAAATGGATTTTCATGGGAGATTTCAACGTGATTGAGAACAAACAAGATAAATGTGGAGGTAACAAACATATCTGGAAAGGAAATGAATTTTTCCTTTGGGCTAAATTCAAGAGAAGGTTCCAAGTCAGCAATCCTCTAGAGAATATGAAGCAAGATTTCAACAACATTTGGTTCACTTGGTGCAACAATCAGGCCAAGCAGAATAGGATGTATTGCAAACTTGACAGGATCTACTTTAATAAAATGTAATTCAGTCTCAACCATCAACCGGGTCAGAACCCAGTGGCAGTAGCACCCTCTAGTTTGTCTGACCACTCTCCCATCCATCTATGCATTACCCTTAAAGCACATTTCATCCAAGACCCCAATTTGAAAAGAAAGAGCATCTTCAAGCTAAACACATCCCTTCTGGAAAACAAGGACTCTCTCCAAGCCATTCGGACTGCTACTGCTCTTTCCAAATTCTGCAACTCTGAGCTATCTGCAAGAGATAAATGGGACCAATTGGTTAAGGTATGGAGAAAGTTGTTCCAAATTGTAGGAACTAAGGAAGCCTTTGACAGAAATCAAGAAGAAAACTTTTATCAGAGCCAACTCAATCAAATTGAAATCCAACTCCAGGGTAAAGGAAATGATCATGAGCTGGAACACTCCCTCATTAATACAAAGCCAAGCTTAGAAGAATTCAGAACTTCAAAATCCAAGGACAAAAAGTTAGGGCCAACGCTAGATGGATTAAAGAAGGGGATAGAGGATCTAAGTACTTCAATTTAATTAGAGCTAAACAAAGCAGGAAAGATATCAATGGCATTCGTATAGAAGGTGGAGTTACCACGAACAACAAAGACACATTGAAAGCTTTTTGTAGAGTTTTATAAGAAATTGTTTTCCCAAGAAAGGTGTCCCAAAAACAAGCCTTGGAACTTAAGCAGAGGATTAACCTTAAATAAATTGATGAAGCTATAGGATCCCTAGCAAATGATAAATCTCCTGGACTTGATGGACTGCCTGCTGAATTTTACAAAATTAATAAAGAATGGATTTCTGGTGAATTGTTAGAAGTGTATGAGGAAACTCTTGAAACAGGATCATTAGGGGGTAACATTAACAGAGGATTAATACCCAAAGACGGTGGCAAATCCTAGATCAAGAATTGGAGGCCCATTACTTTACTAAATATCTCATACAAGATTATTGCCAAAATCATGGCTAGAAGAATCAATGAGGTTCTAAAAGATGTGGTGTCAGTCACTCAAACTGGATTCATTAAAGGTAGATATATTTTGGATAATCTAATTACCAGCTAGGAAGCCATGCACTGGGCAAAAATGGATGGGCAGAATGTAACTATGGTTCTACTTGATTTTGAAAAAGTCTATGATAGAATTGAGTGGAGTTTTGTTCTTAAAATGCTAGAGGCATTTGGTTTCCCAAAATAGTTTTGCAACTAGGTTAGTATTCTATTTAAAGACTCCTCAACTGTGATTGATGTAAATGGAGAACTATCTGACCACATAGCACTTGAAAGGTCTATTAGACAAGGATGCCCTCTGGCCCCTACATTAGATGTCATTGTTGCGGATGCTCTGTCCTTTATCCTCAAGGCTTCTGAACTAGGCCCACCTGTCAAGGGGATCCAATTACCAAACAATGAAGACCTTCTTGTTGAATAGATTGCACATGATACTGTTCTTTTCATAGACTTAGAGGAAGACATTTTTGATAATATTCTAAACAAAATCCAAGTGTTTTGCATGGCATCAGGAGCCAAGATAGTTCTTCATAAGTCCAATATGATGGGATGGACAGAAAGTCCACCTAGATGGCTTGAAAATAGAGAATGGCAGTGGTCAGGTCCCTCTACCATTGTCAGGTATTTGGGCATACCCTTTGCCATCAACCCTTCTATTAATGATATGTTGGCATGGATCTCTAAGAAGATTGAGAACAAACATATCAAATGGCAATCCCACATGTTGTCTCTGGCCGGTAGAACACAAATTGTTCAGAAGGTTCTCTCTTCACATGAAGTCTATTATGCTTCTTCTTGGATGTTGGCCAGCAATCAAATTAATAAATTACAAAAAATTTTGAGGGACTTCTTGTGGTCTGATGGGATGGGAAATAGAAAGAGACATTCTGTCAAGTGGGAATGGTGCTGCACTCCAAAAAAGATGGGAGGACTTGGTTTGAGGGATCTTAAAACACAAGGTTTGGCACTGGCACCTAAATGGATTCTAAAGGCTTTGAGAGGGAATGAGCCATGGAAAGTCCTTGTAAGAAATAACATTGAGAGATCAAATATTAAAAAAGGTAAAAGTTGGAAAGGCATTCCTCTACATGACATTGTATTTGGAGACTTTGAGATTCAAGTTTTTGGATTCAAGGTTTTTCATACCATCTGGAAGGCATGGGGCTTAGAGCATTATACACCTCACGATACATGGCCATATCATCTACCATGTGAGGCTGAAATTGATTTCCCTCCTACAGTGGTTCTTCTTACCTTGGCAGAAACGTTTCCCAAAATGTCCTTGTAGGTGGGTGTATTGAAACCCTATCATTGGTTAAATTACTTTCCTTACATTATTTTGGAATGGTTTTACTTTTTTCCCTCTAATGATATTTGAATTTTCTTGCACTAACTTGCATCAAAACTGCATCCAACAAGATTATCTCTTCCCACACAAGCAGGCAAAATCAATGCTCTAATAAAACTGCAACGTCCAAATCTAGAATTTCTAGAAATATATGATTTTTGTATTTTCTAATATTTCTGAAATATAATGATTAGATCTAAATTGCATTACATCAAACAAGAATCAATTTACAAATCCTATGCTCTACAACTAATACATGTAATTCCAATCAGCAAATATGATAGTCTAGCATACAACTTGCATGCTATGATGCTAGCCTTCACTAGTGTTGTGATGTTGTGGCAGCTAATAACAGATCTACAATAAATATCTAATATCCACAAATTTTTTGATTGTGCACAAACTCTGCAATCAAATTGGAAGTAAAATAAAACCTGAAACACAATTATCTGTTGTGATCGACCTTCAATGTCTCATATAGCCTTTTGAGAACAATTTGATCTCACTGTGTGATGCAACACTTAACAACAATGGGTGCGGATGATAAGAGCCTTAAACCACTATAGTTTGGAACATGTTAAATTCAGTGGGCAACAAATGCCAACTCCAAAATCTCCCCTTTTATAGCTGTACCTATTCATAAATGTCAATCACCCTTCTTTGATAATCGATAGACAATAGCCAACACAACATACTCCCTCTAATAGAGGCAAACACCCTTGGTTAATTATGTTGAGTGTTGCGGATGAGCAATAGATTAATATGGCTCACAAAATAGGAGTTAACTCTGAAATCAACAATGGTGCTCCTTCATATTTGCTTGCAAATCAAATCACCCACCCCAGAAACTTGACACAATCTCTCCAAAACTAGCTCCAATGCAACCCCTAGGAGGGCCCTAGACGAAAAGTGAGGGTTTTCATCCCTAATTTCAAAAATCAAGTCCAAGAGGGTTTTCGTCCTCCAAGACCTCTAAACAACCAAGGGTTTTCATCCTTGGTTGTGAATTTGAAAATGAACATTCCAAGGTGAGAAATGCCAAATAAAGCCAAGCACCAGCTTTTTAAGCGTCCAAAAACAGGCCACAAAACAGCGTACTGGTATGCTCAGATGGTACCTTGGCATACCCGAGCAAAAACAGGGCATGTGTATACAAAAATGTAGCGAGGGAAGTTTGAATTTTGTTTATTTGTCCATTTGCAAAGAGCATCCAATGCCAGATTGATACATCTCTGTCTAATTCCAAGTTCTTGCATCAAAGCAGAGCTCTGTCCCACTTTGAAAGCAGTTTCAGCTTGTAATCTACTGTCTTAAATCTTTTGTCTCTTTTGTCCATCCGTTTTAATGTACATCCCAAGTAGCCTAAATGGCTTGTCCATTAAATTTCTTTTGTTTCTATTTGCAGTGGAAAGTTCTTCAAAAAAACTTTAAAGTGATTATGTTACAGTTAAATGCTTCCTTGTCTTGTTTACTTCATAATTTATTGTTGCAGTTTGTTTACCAAGTAAACTATTTGATGTCAATATAGCTATGCGTTGAAAATTTGCCAATATGGTTAATTTGTTCATGCTTGAGTCTGTTTGATTCTGTATATTAAGCATAATTTCAATTGTATGGCTATGTTTACTGTATTAGTGTTCCAACAAGATTTGGCATTGGTGCAAAGGACTAGGGCATTTGGCACACATTCATGGATTCTAAACAATGGTCCTCTACCGGGATGTTGATAATTTGCCAATATGGTTAAATCGCTTGTGCTTCAGTCTGTTTGACTCTGTATTTTAAGGATAATGTAGTTGCATGCCTGTATTTACTCCATTAATGCCACAGCAAGAAGAGGTTGTCATTGGTGTAAAGGAACAAGGTATTTGGCACACTTTCATGATTTTCAAACAATGATCGTTTGCCTCTATCACATGATTCATGAACACATTAACAATGGCAGTATTAATACAATATTTATGAGTAACACTGTTGTTATAATCTATAATTTTGAAAACACATGCACATGCACATATATACCCATACCTGTTCCAAAGGAACATAATTTGTGGTACCAAGTCTGATTCTCATACCCATACCAGAACCAGCTACTTAGTTTATATTATATAATATTTGTATTGAAAAATACTATTTTTAATAATAAAAGAAAGATTTGAAATGGTAATCGAAGTAATCAAACAAGAAGAATCAGACTCCTTATAAATAGATTACAAAACAATGTTTCTACATAGAAACAATCGTGAACTAAAACATATAAAGAAAGATACTAAAACTAACTGATCTTATCTAAATGACTAATACAACCACTAAATATAACATTTTAACTTTAATGCCCTCCCTCAATCCTCAGTCGGAACATACTGTAACATCACAGATTCATCTTCAACAAGTTGTCAAAAGAAAGCTCAATGGAACTCTACATGGTTTGTCCGCTCATGGAAGACTGGATTCTTGGCAAGCTTTTGCACCTCTTGGTTGTCACAGAACAAGGGCAAAAGCCTTGCTTGACACATTTTCATGTCAAAAAGCATCCTCCTAAGCCAAACTGCCTCACATTCTGCTTTTACAATCTCCCAATACACAGTTTTTGTAGAGGAAAGAGCTAGTGCCAGCTACTTCTTACTAGTCCATGTGAATGCCAGTGCCAAGACTAAAGACATGCCCAGAAGTAGACTTTTTCAGGATAGTTACACCGCCCTGGGGGACGGGGGGACGTCAGAACGGGGGGACAAGCTTCCAGGTAGGGGGGACAAAGGGGCCTCAATTTCGAGACGGCAGTGGGGGACCAGGGTGCATGTATATACTATATGCTATACATGTGGTACTTAAAATGGTAGTTATGAAAAGATGTATAACAATATAAGACATAAAGATGTAAAACAGTAACTGTAAAATAGTAAATTAGAATTACTAAATACTTAAACATTGCATTGAACATTGAACATGGAACATTTCGCATTGAACAATAAAATTTTAAATACTCAAATAAGCAAATGGAAGAGTTCTATTATATAATAGATATCAAAAGTATGAGTATCTAATCATAAAAATAATTACATTGAGTAGCCTGATATGAATATCAAAACAAGTACAAACTACAAAATCAAGATCCCAAGGCCCAAAATGCAGTGAAAGGAAAAAATGAATACAAATGAAGCTTGATAGTGTTTTGAAGGAATATAACACAAGAGATGGGCCCCATTACCCCTAGGGTTAGAATGGAACACATAGAACAAATTAAAAAAAAAAAAATTTAAATGCACTTTATGTAGCTGCCATAACAAGGGACTCATGGGCGTCCCCTCAGGGGTCGAGGGACATTGTTTCGTCCCCCTATCCCCTTTGGGGACGCTGGGACGTCGACGTCCCCGCGTTTCCAACGGATGACGGTGATTTGGGTGGCGTCGTTGGGGACGCTGGAACGCCATCCCCACGTCCCCAGTGCGCCCCCGTTCTGTAAACGCTGGAAATTTTGGGGGGGGGCGCATCCCCGGGGTACACTGACTTTTTGTCATCAAAAAAACCTGCTAAATCTAAAGTTGTAAATCCAATCAGCCAAGGATCTTTGCTTCTATTGTACGTAAAGCCAAAGTGAGGTATCTCTTTCACATATCTTAATACACGCTCACTCCAACCCAATGTTTTTCTTTAGGGGCACTCGTGAAACGAGATATGTAATTAGGACTAGTGGTTGTACATATATGAGGCTGCCAACTAGTTGCATGAATGTTGACTCATTCACCACTAATTTGGTTGATAGTTTCAGCCCTTTGTCCATAAGTGTAGATGAGACTTTGTAGTCTTGCATCCTGAACTTGTCTAGCAAACTCCTAGCACACTTCAACTGAGAGATGAAAATACTACCACCTGTCTGCCAAACCTCTACACCAAGACAATAATGCATAAGACCCAAATCAGTCACATCAACCAACTGACACAAATTTAGTTTGATCTGCTCAAGAAAATGTGCCCTACTACCAACACTCTTGTCATACAAGTTGGGATCTGAAGGACTCCTCTCAAATCCATATGCACCCAAATATCTGTCAATCTTAATGTACCATGCTCTAAGGGCCTTCTTTAGGCCATAAAGAGCCTCCACCAGTCTACATACCCAATGTTCTTTACATGCAGCCCTGACACCTAGAGGTTGTGTAATATATAACTCTTCCTCCAAATCACCATTGAGGAAGGCACTTTTCACATCGGTGTGATGGACTTTCTAGCCAAGTTGAGCTGTAATGGCTAGAACCAATTGGATGGTGCTCCTCTTTAATGTGGGAGTAAACGTCTCCTCACTGGCGACCAACCGAACTTTGCGTTTATCAAGAGTTCCATCAGCTTTGTATTTCACTTTGTAGACCCATTTGAAACCAAGAGGTTTCTTCCCTAGTACGATATTTGACAAAACTGAAGTGTTGTTCTTCAAAACACTATGATGTTCAACTTCCATAGCTTTCTCCCAATCCTCTTGCCTCTGAATAATCCTAGGGCACATACACATTTTGAATGTTATCCATAAGAGAAAAATCGACAGAACTCTACTTGCTCTTACCTCTAGATGATCTACCCTCCACAAGCTCATTAACCCGAACATCACTGATGAGTTTTTCCCACTACTTAGGTCGGGTAGTAAGAGCACCTTCTTCCAAATCAGGATGATCATTATGAATTGGGCTGCCTAGAATGAAGTAATCGAAATGTCGATCCAAGTTGTCCTGAGGGAAGTCTGTTGGTATAGGATCGTGCCCAAGTGATTCCACAAGTTTGGAATCATCAGAATCCCTCCCTCGAATGGAGTTAATGGAAACCTAACACGCAAGTCTTTAGCTGATGGGATAGCTTCTTAGGAACACATCTATGCTCCAACATAGACAGGGCCATCTCCGTAATTGCACGGGTCCTTTGCTCAAAAACACCATTTAGCTAAGGGGTGTGGGGTGTGGTAAGTTGACGCTTAATACCTTGTTTTGCACAAAAGTTGGTGAAATCAATGGAACAAAATTCACCCCCATTATATGACCTAAGAGTTACGATCTGGCATCCAGACTCTTTTTGAACTAATGCTTTAAACTTCTAGAATTCATTGAAGACATCTAATTTTCCTTTGAGGAGAAACACCCACATTTTCCTCCTCAAATCATCTACAAACAAAAGAAAATATCTAGCATCAGTGACCGATGCAGTATTCATTGGTCCACAAACATCCGCATGAGCCAGCTGCAAAACCATGGATGCTCTCCAAGTCTTTGTCTTGAGAAGGGAGTCTGATGTTGCTTCCTAGCTTGACAAGCCCCACATGATCCATATGTATGCAACTGAATCACAAGTAAGTTGTCTACCATATTCTCCCAAGCCAACTGAGAGAGATAAGATAGGCTAATTTACCCATACAACTGATGGCAAAGAGAACTAATGTATGAACTCTTTACAGCCATAGCGAGCTCTTGAGACTCTCCTGTATCAACCAAGTGAAACAATCCATGATCTTTGAACCCAACTACAATAGTCTTCTTCGACTCCTTATCAACAATGTGGCAATTATATGTACTGAATACGACATCCAACTTTGGACATTGTCACATAATCTAACTCACAGAGAGCAAATTGAGCTCAATGCCTAGAACATAGCAAACATTTAAAAAAATAGATTTTGTCCCACTAGATGTAATCTAAACGTTGCCCTTGTTGAGAATTGTACACTCTTCACCACCACAAAAGATCACTGAATCGGAGCAAACCATGTACTCTGTGAACCAATATCCTATGTGTGAAATGGCGAGAAGCTCCAGAATCAATGTACCACATAGAAGATTTGACATGATCTAGTGGCCTTTTTGCCATAAATGAATAAAAAGTAGACTCCTACTCAATATGCTCTGCAACATGGGGCTTCTACTCCCTAGTCAGACTTCTCATTGGCCAATCGTTACCACAATAATGGCATGTGATAATCCTTTTGGATCCCTCCTCAATTTTGGCTTGTCTTTTCTACTGAGAGGACTTGTCTTTGCCTTTGTCTTTGGCAAGAAAATCTTATTCCACACTGGTTGTCACACTACCAGTCCCAACTATTGCTTCCACCTGTCATGTTGCAATAGTTTGTTGCACAGGTCAACACTAGTGGAAGTAATGTTGAGACTTTTGATGGAGTGCTCATAGGATCATTGTAAGCTTTTCCGTGTGATAAACACCATATCATCTTCTTCCATCTTGAGACCAATGGCCTCCAACTAATCGTGAATGTCTTTGATCTTTATGAAATGATCTTGCAAAGACATTTTGTCATAAATCGTGATTGAGAACAACATATCTTCATGAAGAAAGCTCTTTCTTTGTCAGACATCTCATGGAGACACTTCAAGTATGCAAGATATCTATAGAAGGAAAAGAATTGACAAAAGAAAACAAGAAGTATGCAAAGTTGATTCAAGCAAAAAAAGAAGAGCATGTGAATGAAAGGAGTTAATCTCTGTTGGAAAACACAATCCCAAAGATTTTTCGAAGGAATTACAACACAGGACAAAACAAACTAAGAACAATATTACAGATGCTCAATAGCTAGAATATCCAAAGCTACTTTAGGAGCAGATAAACAAGGAGAACTCTCCTCTCATAGTGAACACATCGATGGAGCTCTTCACAGTGGATAATATAAAATAGGGAATAAAGAAATTAGCAAGTGGTAACGCTAATGCCATTGATGGGCTTCAGGCTGAATTTTTAAAATAGGGAGTTGAGACCCTTGCTCTCCACATAAATGGAATCTTCAATAATGTCATTCGAGATGCTTTTCCAACGGATTTGACTAGTGGGGTAATTTCCCTTTTCAAAGTGGGGACATCAATAACCCATCTAACTATCACACTATTATGGTCAACCCCCTTTTTGGTAAACTTTTTGGGAGCACGGTTGAATGTAGAATCACCAAATGGGTAGAAGGTGAAGGAAAAAGAACAAATGGGCAAGTTGGTTTCAGGCCTAAACATTCCACCATTGATCATTGCATGAGCCTTTGGCATTTGATAGAGAAAATATGGGACAATCAGGGGAAGAAGCATATTGTTGTATTGTGGACTTTAAGAAAGTCTTTGATATGGTTACTAGAAACAAGCTATGGAACAGAATGGAAGAATTAGGTATCCCTGACATGCATAGGGTGGCAATACATAGACTATATGAGAGAGTTAGAGCCAAAATCAGAACTAGTGAAGGATTGTCTGAATGTTTAGGTAGTGACATTGGCTTTAAGCAAGGATGCCCTTTATCCCCTCCTTTGTTTGGTTTATACATTAATAAATTAGAAACTTGGTTAAGCAAAATGGATGGAGAATGGGTCCAACTGGCAAGTTATGTGATGAAGCTACTTTCATACGCTGACGATCTCATCTTAATATTAAAAATAGCTCATGGATTAAGAGAGCATTTAAGGGCCTTAGAACACTTTTGCCAGGAGGTGGGGATACAGGTGAACATTTCCAAAACCAATATCATGATTTTCTTTGTAAAGAGGAAAGAAAATTACCTTTCTTTTTGAAGGCAGCCCATTCAAAAGGATGCGAGAATACAAATATCTTGGGATTGACTTCCATTATAAGCTCCATTGGGAGATTTGTACAACAAAAATGATACATGGGGGTGGAAAGCGTCATATCTACTCCAAAATGGGTGCAGAAATGTGGAACTTAGGGATTAGAAAACCAAGAAAACTCTTTTGGTTTTCTGGTCATGCTAGTTGTCCTTTATGGTTGCTAAGTTTAGGGAAGCAGCATGTCAAAATGCAGATGGAGACGGATAGAGAGAATTCAAAAGCACCTAATCACAAGCAATCTCTAAGTTAAAACCTCAGTACCATATGAAATTCTTTTAGCAGAAGCAGGTACTTATCCGTTGAAGGCATCAACAATAACTTGACTAATAAGCTATTTAAAAGGTGGAAAACATGGATAACCAACACCGGCCCAAAACTGTGATGAAAGCAGGTCTTGACCGTAGGAAGAAAACTTGAATGAAACAAAATAAAAAGTGATTGAACTAATGGAACATCAAGCTACAGGAGTACACTAATACCAATGAGGAAATAAAAAAGTGTCAGAAAAGTTTCAAATTGCCATGTGGACTAATCACATTGGTAGAAAAAAGGATTACTACACCAAAGAGTTTAACCCAACTGAGGAACATGGAGAGAGCATATTTAGCAACTGTTATTAAATGGAAAGCAAGGTTGTTAGTGGCACAGTTGAGGACGGGTTCGCATCATCTAAGCATTCGATGCTTCCAAGTATTGTAGTTCTTGTTGTTGAATCATTGATTTCCTTCCAAGATGATGTTGGTCAAAGACACCATCCCTCCCAATTTCCAAAGGCAAAAAAATGAGGTCAAAGTCAACTCCAACACCAAACTTCAAAAAAAGTCTAATTTTTCAAGTAAAAATCAGCCAAACACTTTAGCAAGCAGCTGGCACAAAGTTTGAGGCGTTGATCAAATTATAACCCCTAATTTTATTGCAAAAAAGAGTTAGATAGTGAAACCCTAGGGTCGACACTGAAACCCTAGCTCGAGCAGCGCAACACAAAAAAAACCTGAAAAATAAGAACCAAGGTCACCAAACCCTAGGCACAGAGTGATAGATTACAGCTCGGGCAGAGAAATACACTATTTTTTGTCAGCAGAGGACCCTAGTCGTGTGAAGAATACCAAAGGCACTGGTAAAAACACATGGGTCTACAAATCGTCACCTCAGAAGGAAAAAGCAAATCACGATTCGACAACAAAAAACTTCCAAATATATCACTATGAAAGCTTTAGGCGTCAAGTGGTCTCCTTGCAAGCTGCAGACAAAAACATGCAGCTTGCAAACAAAGTCATGTAGAAAAAACACCAGGTTTCGAGAAATCCAACGTGAAAAAATGTGAAAACATGGGTGTATAAAACAGCCCAAATAACCCTTTTCAGAAAAATCACACAATTTGCTTCAAACAAACCCATAACCTTTGTTGCCATTTGCTATGATTTGGCACGAGTAGAGACATGGGCAGAAGAAAAGACCTTCGCGATTGCTCACTGTAAAAAGGCTTGAATTTCAAACACAATTTTATTGCAAACAAAAAAATTTAAAGAACATCTACAATTTTCAAAGAAATTTGTAGGTACAAATTTTATTAACAAAAAATTTGTCAAAAAAATAAACTCAGCTCTAATACCATGAAATGGTAATCGAATGAAATAAACAAAGAGAGCAAGATTCCTCATAAAGAGATTACAAAACAATGTTTCTAAAGTAGAAGCAATCATGAACTATAACAATTTATGAAAGATACTAAACTAAATAATCTTATCTAAATGACTAATATGACATAATAACTTTAATAAGATAATTGGTGGGAAAAGGGACATGTCAAGTGCATTCCAACTTGCGCCTATTGTCTCATCAACAAATCAACTACAAGCAAAGGGCAACAAAGAACTAAGATGCAACCCTTGTATGTGTCACTTAGTTGCATTTGTTGCACAACTTTCCACAATATCTTTGAATGATTAAGAGGCTCATACACAAGATGTAGGTATTGGGAGCGGCACTGCAATTGTTTGTGGTTCAAAAGAACCAAGTGACAACTTTGATGCTCTCAACAAAGAACAAAATGAAGGTTATTGATATTATTTTGTATTGATTAACATTGATATTGAATTATCAACATTTTTTTACACTATCAACCATAGCAGCAAAAACAATTTTGGGGAAAAAAAGGCAAATAAAGGTCTGGGATTTTTGCAAAATTTGGGATTTTAACAAGAAAAAAAATTTCTCATTGACATTGAATTATCAACATTTTTTATCACTATCAACCATAGCTGCAAAAACAATTTTGGGGAAAAAAAGGCAAATAAAGAGTCTGGCATTTTTGGCAAAATTTGGGATTTTAACAAGAAAAAAATAAAGAAAACTTGGATTTAGAAAAATGTATTAGAAAAGTATAAAAGGAGACAAAAACTACATGTTTCCAAATTCAAAGGCATTTCCATAGCATAGAGATATAGAGAGAAAATAAAAGATAGTTTAGCCCATAAATTGTCTGAACAAAAAGTTTGTCTAAAATGATACAGTGTAGCATGTAAGCTTTTCTAGACTGCATTCCAAATTATTATTATTATCAAAAGAAAGCTTAATCATTGAGATTGCAATAACCTAGCCAACTACGAAACTTCCAAATCTTTGTAAAAACCTCAAAACAACTACAATAAGTACGTTTGCATCCTAGAAGGATAAAAGAAAAGAACATTTTATCACTACGAAATTTTTAAGTAGGAAACTTCAAAGAATATATCATCCAAATAAAAATTTAATCAATTGATAACGGAAAAATCATTTCTCGTAACAAAGTGTCAAAGCGGCATGAATTATGCATTTTCAAAGATTCAATATACCAAACCAAGTTACATTCAAAAGCTTTGCTATTAAACCAAACCTTCAAATTTAGTCAAAGTACTGACTCATATAAAGTAGTAGAAGATAGATACAAAACAAATTTTAGAATAGATATGCATAATATCAAAATAAACATATAAAATTAGAATGACCAAGATTATGATGTCACATAGATTGGCCATCTTAGTGCAATATTGGGCTACATATAAACATGTGGCTGATGATTTTATGCACCGAGGGGAATTTGTACAACTTGAGAGAAGGATAAAATATTATGAAGACATAGATAACCTGCCCATAACATTACCTCTTCACTTCTAGTAATGAAGCTAGGTTAAAAATATGAAAAGCAAATGAAACTATAGCATTGTCATATTCAACAAACAAAGGAATGATATGACAGAGTGCCTAAATTAGCATTTGAATTAAGTATTTCAGTCAGGAATACAGATTATTTCTTTCTAGACAACTGATTTACAAGGTTACCACTATAGAAAACAATAGCCATCAAATGTTGATTGGAACAAATAGCCAACTCATCTTCACACTAGCAATTTAGTTGTGCCAAAAATCAACAATGATCAGGGCATTCAACGTAGGTAAGTAGATAAATCATAAAATTAAACCATGTGCAGCATCTGAATATAGATACAATTAAACTAAGTTGCCGGTTCGGATTCGGATTTAGATGCGGGTTCGAAATTCGTTCCAAATTTTTTTGGGGTGGGTTTGAATTCGTTTTGTGTTTGTCTGTACAAAAACATATATATATATATATATATATATATATATATATATATATATATATATGCAGCAGAAAATAAGTTCATACACCAATATGCTAATAGTAAAGCAACATAGCAAAATACACCACCATATATGTTAATGTTTTAGTCCAAATGACATATGTTTTACCTTTTTGGCCTTTTTAGTGGTCTATCTTAGGGTTTGGAGGGTTGGATTGACTAAAATAGACCAGAAAATTTTTAAAAAGTCAAAAAAATCCATTTTTTGGCCAAATCCGTGCTGGGTTTGTCTGGCAGAATTTGGGCAGACTTTTGCAAGAATATGATAAGGACCAAACTTTTGCAAGAACCGGACCAAACTTTGGGGTTGCTGGGGAAGAACTTGGTAACATAGCAATTAAACCATGATAAAGTAGGCGCAAAATATGAAGTATAAACAAGTTAAAATATAACCTCCAAATATAAACCATTTACTTGTCAACAATACAATACTACCTTTTTGGATGGAAGCCCCGGCACAATAAAATAGATTTAACATCTTTTATCTTGTTAATTTAAATTGAAAAATCATTGTGATGTGTACATTGAAAATTTTATTTAACAAAGAGACCGCTGGTTAAATTTTGTGCAACCTATAGCCTATTTATATAGCATGAAGTTATAGAATGTATTTGCAATAGTTGTACAACAAAACTCGCCTACCTCCAACTCGATGCATTGCCCCCAACCTCACTACAACTTCGCATCTAGTTGTGCCTTCTATGCTCATCTTGGTGAGCTCTAGTTTGTAGTCATGCCCTAAAAATGTTGCACAACCGTGATAGTCATAAAAAATATTTAGCCATTTTTTGAGTTGGAAAGAGATTGCTTGAGGTTTCAAATGTGATTTAAACGTGTTTATTGGGTTCGAAAGAGATTGCTTGTGTAATGAGCCCTGCTGGCTCAATCTCTAACCACTCAGGCAATTGACAGTTTTTTTTATGTTTATTGCAATGATTTGTACTTTTAAGTCCTTTTGAGAATATATAAATTGGAGTTTGTGGATAATAAACAACACATAAATTAAAATTGAGAATACTTGCAATTAACCAACAAAGATTGGCTTATTTTTATTGATAGGTAATTACACTGCATATCAATGGCAAATATAAAACTGAAATAAAATAGCAGCTATATTGTGGAACCTGTATCAAATCGCACCATCTGGATATTCGCTTGAGACCCATCTCAAACTGCATTAGAAGATCTGCTAGGGCTGGCGACAACTAAAGGATGAAATAAAAGCCCAAGATACAAGGCAATTTGGCCAAAGTGATTGACGCCATAGCTGCTGCTGCTCACGTGACCTTGTATACCTGTGTGGCTCCCTTAGAAATACTCCAAATCAGACTCAAAGAGTTGCGACTTCTTATTGCTGGCCGCCTAAGAACAAATTCTGCAATTATTCCTCAAATTCTTTCCAAACTTCAACCAATTTGCCCAATCTGGACCTCTAAATGAAGCCCACAAAGTAGCAATAATTTAATTGGTCTTTCACAGTCTCAGTATTGCACAAACACTGTAAAATTAACGTCCTCCAATGTACGAAATCACAAAAACCCTAGGTTTCACTATTCAATGCCCAAGGACTCTCCATAACAAAAGCAAATAGTCAAATGCATAATGAATCAATTTTCACTTTGGCTTTTTATAATTCTTTCAATAAGTTCGATCCAAGTAGATTCAACAATAAGTCACTTGAATGACTTATATACATTTGCCTTTTGATGCACAATCGACTTTTAAAACATATAATTATATCCTCCTTGGTTTAGGCGCCCACTTTTAATGATATATTTAATGCACATTAATGATGTCCTTGGCCCCTTTCACTTTATAAACTTTATAAAGTTATTAAATAACTTTATAATATAACCATTAATAAATAATCACTAATGCCATTATAATTTTAATATCTCATCAAATACTCATTAGCTCCTTGTTTCATCTGAGCCTAGAGGTCAACTAATGTTTCCACTGCGCATCCAACTGCCTTACTAAAAATAGTAAGGGTCCATCTCTATCAACCCCCTGACCTACTATAATTGGTAAATCCCTGAATAGTTGATCAACTAAGATGCCAAGGGTCATCATTGCAATTGAGGTCGGTCCAAGTGCCCTGCCAAATATAGAAATGTTGGATAACTAACTTACTATAAATAGTAAGTGTACCAAACTGACCCAAACGAAGAGCAATCCTAACACTTCTAACCTCTTAAAGGGAATTGGCCCACTGAATTGCCAACTGGAACCCTCTAACCATCTGACTTAGCCTACGAGGGCCAATGATAGGCTAAACCAAACCACAAACCATGTCATCTCAAAAAGGGGACATTACAGCTCGAGGTTTCAAATGTGATTTAAACGTTAAAATATTGTTGAAAATTGCAACAAATGATTTTTAGAAAGATGCGATTTTTCTTTTGGGGACGATGGGTGGGGTAGAAAGGGTTTGCCTGTGGGCGCAATTCAGAAAATTCATGTATAATGAATAATTGTGATTTTTTGAGTTTTTTGCTTCAATGCTATCAACTATGTTTTCAAATTGTAGATATATTATGGGTATTTCATATATTTTTAATATCCTATATATATATTGTATGGCCGTACTCAGCCATACCGAACCCAAGAAAAACCAGCATACAACCCTATGACTAAACAAATAACTTAGCTATTAAGGAGTTTGTGGATTATTAAACTGTAGAATTTGAACATAAATACACTTATGCTAGAATCTATGGATTATCATATGCTGAGATGGGCAAAGACACAATCAACATTAAATGTGCATTTCAATAACATGGCAGTGATAAACGGATACTACCTTATTGGATATGAAGATATTCTAATGTGCCGATGTCAAATGGAATACTCAAAACCCATTAAGGCATGAGTAATCGCAGTGCTTAAACATCGTCTGATATACATAACTGACACTCTCGTGTTTAAGTTTGTATATGTGATTACTGATTGTAGTTAGTATGGCTAGATCAGATCACCCTGATCAAAGGTAATTTCTGTAGGATGGACTAAGTTGCAGTGGACAGTTGGATTGCTAAAAAGACATGTAGAATGAATGCTATCTCATTATAAATATTCTAGTTTGGCAGTCATAAATTAATGGCCAATTGTTGACTTCCTGTAATCAACAAGTTCCAGCCATTTAAATCTCTCCAATAGGTGTAACAACATCAAGAAAATCAATTGAATATGATCTTAAGGTCCTGTTTAAAAAATTATATACTGTCATTTAATTAGAAGACCTCATCACAGTGGTTTAGTTTTACAATAAACAAAAACCACATGCTAGAAGTGAAATATGAACCAGTTAAGCTAGAGATAAAATAATCATGCAATATTATGATAGCATTTCTGACATAGCACAAGTGTATTAATAAGCAAAAGATGCACTCAAATATCAAGTCCTTAAAGATAAATATGGTATTTGTCATGATAACACTCAAAGCTGTGTCATTCAGATTCCAGATCATACCTGAAGAGAAGTTGCAAGAACAGTTAATGAAATGCACTTTACTGATGCAGTATCCTTCACCTTTGTCAATGCCACCATTGTCTCTTTCAAAGGTTTCAACAATTCTGAATAACTTTGAGCAAGTGGTCCCATGTCGGAGCGTGCAACTCTGAGAGCCCCCGCATAATCCCCATTTCCTACTAGTTTAAGAAACTCAACCTGCATACCATAACCATTAGTCGGAAAATACCCTGATTGTGAACATTGAAATAATTTACCATCCTTTTATATCAAAATATTTGACCATATAATAGATGAGACCGTCTCAATACCTGTTTTAGTTGAAATAGCAACACAGGATTTTCCTGAAAAAAGTTTGAATTCCATTGCTTGATCTCTTCAACAACCTTGACAAACAGGCCTTTGCTTACCAGTTCTCGCATTTTCAATACAAATTCAATTTTATCGGCATAATTGCATTTCAAACCACCCTAAATGAAATATAAAATAGAATTGAGGGTAAGTATCTAAGAACACATAATCTCATTAAGGGAAAATTGATCTTGTTTTCTCTCACCTGTACATGATCAACAGTCTTACTACTGATGCCAGAAAGAAGCTGATTCCAATCTATTTGTTTGGTAGAATCCACAAATAACTTTCTTTGTGATTCACTCTCATTATGTCTACCTTTCCATCTAGGACGATTTCCCAGTTGTACTCCTGATTTATCAGTCTGACAAGTTCCACTGGTGCTGCAAGCTTCACCACCATAAACATGTTCACTTGGAGATCTAAATTCAACATCTTTATGTTGCTTCTGTGAGCGATTTTCTGGGAGGTCATCCATCACCATGTCATTTGCAAAGGTTTTAGTAACTGCCTGCCCTTCCCCACTCCCAATGTTAAAGGTAGAAAAGTCCATTGGGCAAGTATCATCTGGTTTGGTATCTTCTGCAATCAGCTTCAGTGATCTACTTGTGAGAGAGACATCTGAGCCTGTCAGCACACTCATGGATTATGAAATTTGCAGTTATACCTTGTTGAGGATAAATTCTGTATTACAAAGATTATTGGCATTTCAAAATTAACGAATGGCACCACTTTGAAAAGACTTTTTGCCTTTGCCTAAATCTATAAATGACCTTACCTGAGGGAGAAGTTATGCAAGGATCTACAAGACCTCTGTAAACACAATATTCTCGAACCAGGTCATCAAGCACTGGCACATTCAGCTTCATTCGACTGAGTTCATTCTGTGAGAAGAAATGCACGTAAGGAGAAATTCATGCAGAAACCTGTGAGACTTATTGAAAAATTTAGTTCCATTTTGAGCTTCTAATGGTACAGGGATGTGTAGACAAGCATCTTGCACTTGCAAATTGACAGAAGAAATTTCTTGAATATAAATAAAATCTGACACCTGACCAAAGTCTTGAAAGAAAATCCAATTCAAGCTTGCCATTTGACAGAAAGCTTGCTTGTACTGATGTCATTGCATTTCATTTATACCAGCAACCAAAAAAAAACTATACTCAACTTTTCATAACTGCATTGCTGGTTAAATGAATTCAAAACTATAAAAAAAGAAAGCATGGAGTTTTTGACATACTTGGAGATAAGGCAAATTAAGTCTCTACGTGATAAAATGATAACGACAAATTTATAATAGACATCATTCAGGCTATGATAGATGAAATGGAAAGCCTGAAGCATGTCACAGATACACCAGAACCTGTGCATTTATGCTTCTTGTTGCATCTAAATGAATCTCTCCTCTCAGAGACTGAAATGAGGTTTCGAGGAAAATAAAACTGATGGAAACACAATTCTATCTACCAAATCACTTCAGCTTTTACCCTTAGTAAACACATGGCTCCACCATTAGGCAAAGCTCATTTGGTATATAATTCATCAAAGAATGTCACTAATCATACAGCAAATTTTAATTTGAAACATCACAGCATCTTCAAGGAAAAAGAAGACTACCCTTATTTGTATTTAAATTAGTCATACACCATTCACAATTAAAACATGTTATTATCATTGAAATTTGTTACACAGAAAATCTTTCCGGTGAAATATAATTTTTCATGATTAGGACCGACCTAACCTTATAAAGACTGACAATCATTCTTCATCTCATTTGACAAGCAGTATCTTCAACATCAAGTGCAGCATTTTACAGCAGATTTCAAAGTTGCTGAATGGCACTGGTGGTGCAAATTTTAAAGGGCAAAATGGAGGTTCAAAAATGGCTAAGCTAGTATAAATAAGCGCCCTGCTGTGGCTCACTCATCATAAACTTCCACTCAAAACTAAATTGGCCAAGTTATCACAGAATTCTGCTTCTACTCAAATACTGGCAAACTTTGCTTGAAGCTCCACTTCAAATCTTAGAAGTGGCATTGCCAGTGCAATCCTCTGCGCAAGGCATTCAAAAGTGGTAATGATCCCTGTAACTTGTGCCAGGCTTGGTTAACCCATTGCAAATTACCACTTTCATCACAAACTTCTGCCACAGCAAAACAATTTCATAATTCTGCCTAGCTAGATTGGTGGACATTTCTGCCTCGCAGAGACATGTTAAATTTCTGCTATTAAATCTATAATGACAATATCAACAAGAGTGCACATAAATGACAGCTAGGCCACTAAATTTTTCTGGTTGGCATTTTAAAAAATGGTGAAGTTGCTCAAAATATCTGCCTCAGATCTGAACATGCTTGAGTCACTTAAAAACCCCATCAAAACAAAAAAAAAGTAGCAATTACACACATAAAGCACACCAATCAAGCAGTTAAGCCACAATTCCAAATAAAAGTGACCCGACATCGAAGAAAGTTGATTGTATATGTTCAACTTGATGCAACAGCTATCCACAGTTGTCCAGGAAAGCAAGAAATTGAACTTATACAGCAGAAATTCATCTCTTTGCAATCATTTTGCAAGGTCTGTCAGCAGAATTTCAGTGCCATCATATGACGTTTTAAAAGGTACAGCAGTGCTGAAAGTCGTCACATTGAGTGTGCAGCATTTTAGGGGCAATGATCAGTACAGATTTGTGATATTCCAGAAGTTTCAGGGCCTGCGGCATTGCGGATATTAAGATCATTTTCAAACTATATAGGGTTTCTAACTCTTAGATGAAGATGTGATGATTCCCTGAGGTCTGCTGAGCCTGAATTTCTTTCAGCCTATTAGACTTACTTTTTTCATATGCCACACAAGACGTGAAATCCTAGGGTTTGGTCTCCATTTCCTAAGAATGGTCATAGCTATGCCCATGGCTAAGATTTTTCTTGTCTCCACCACTTGCTGCCAGTTTAACCAAACTTAGAGTCAAGGTTTTCAAGGGAGAATTTCTAACATCGTCAAATATGTTTGAAGCTTCAAAAGTCTTATGGTGACTAAGGTCTCAAAGTTCGCAAAAAAATCCATCAAAGTTGGAATGCAAACAATGTTCTCAGAATCATAGAGGGTGGGCATGTGCAAATCACTATTAGTTACATCTACCAATGGCTATATCTGGTGTTCTACTTCTGATCATTGGATAATGGTCTGTTTTTAGGCCACCTTACTTTTATTTTATTATGTAATGTCCCCTTTTCTACAATAGTGCATATTATGCCTGATTAGTCTATCTAGCCATCTGGATAGTCTAATGGCCACTTTACAGAGGATGCCAGTCAATCACATCGTTACTTGGGCATTTATTTAATATCTGAGTTCAGTCTCTATAGTTGAGGTACTTTATTTCATAAAGTAATATTATAAAGTCACTTTAATATTATAACTTTAAGTTACTTTATTTTTATAGAGTGACTTAAGTGACTAAAAGACGAAAGTGCTTTTTTATCCCACATTGTCTAGTTGGTGTAATGGCTCTCATTTTGAGGTTATAAAGGAAGGAGATCTTCCTTGGGAAAAGCACAATGAGAATTTATTAAATTAAAGATTTCATATCTGGTTGCTTAAATGTGACTGATTATTCTTGAGGACGTAGCCCCTTGGGAAGAATTGAGAAACTGGATGTAGCCCCAGCATTTTCTCACATAGGTGGAATCACTTCAAATTTCACATTGAATATCAAGTAAGTAAAAAGACTTCACAGATTAAGGTTTCAGCATACAGTTCGATATCCATAGAGCAGGGAACACTATTACTTTCAGATTACAGATTAGAGTAACAACGTAGCATTGGGGGAATGAAGTTTGGCAGGTATTAAAACCAGTTTGATCTTTAGTTATTACGGGTGAGAGGTATCCGCACAACCCAGAAATATTCAGCCCACACTGTTGTAGTCTCTGACATTTCTCACGGATTGAAGGTAATGCTTACACAGCCAGCATACGGCAGGTCATAGACACCTCCCTCCATCTAACGCGCGACACCAAATCTGGTGGTCTGCAGAAGCATGTGAGCTAACAGTTGTAACTGTACAACGCTTAGCAAAGACACAAGAAGCTGCGTGGGAGCCCGCACTCCACCACATAACAGCCACGCATTCTTAATGCGTAGGGTGTAAACCGCCAGCCATCACCAACCGCGTGGAGTAAGAGCTAAACGCAGGTAGTGGTTTGTGCATTGGTTGCTGGGCGTGAGCAGTAACCTTCAACATACGTGGGCCTGGACTGAGGTAGCAGCTCGTCAATCAGCGGTGATCAGCCAGTCCACCTCCACTAAAAATCTATTACAGTATGTGGAAATATTCACCTTCCCTGCTAGTTATTCATCATATGCATTTAGGAATTAATGTTTGACAATATTGTCTAGTGTAATCCATCGAATAATATTCCAATCTAGTCTTGTATAAGCACTCGAATTTATTTACATTCTAGTCTGCCAGCTTTATTTTGTTTGCATATGTTATTTCATATATATATATATATTGGAGGTCTTCTCAACACATCTTCGTAAACAAGACAGCAGAGAAAGATTAATAGTTCCATACAGTCAGTTTCAAATACAGTTATTCGAAATTGCTTGGTTAGTGATTTATGATATAGCACAAGATGGTTTAATTCTGAAAACTACACTAGAAATCTAGTAAGGATCATTACAGTGGTGTCAGTGCTATTGATCTTGCCATCCTAGTCAGATCATCATTTTCAGTTTCAGTTGATTACAGCAGTAGGCATGCTAGCCAGACATGCATAGCGGGCACAAGATACCCGAGTTTAGACATAACAGGGTCGAGCAGGAACAGACAAATTCCTCCGTGCAAGTCGACATAGAAACCAGTCATACAGAAGACGAGGAGTTTGTTTTGGAACAAACTATTACAGGTGGGATCATGGATGATGATGCAGATAGAGAGGCCAGGGAGACAATGAGGCAGATACATGTTGGGCAGGACCATATGGCTGATGTGTTACAACAGCTTACAGGGGTTATCCAGTAGTTGTTAGTTACAGCCAGGAGGGCCCCTAGGCAACACAGTGGTGGTAGCAGTAGAGCAGGATCTCCTAGAGCTACTAGAGCTCCCACACATACTACAGACAGACCCCTCATGCCTACATTCACGAAGAATGTTGCAGAGGAGGTGGCACAACCAAGTGCAGCAGGCATTCTTCCAGAGAATGTTATGACTATGCACGACAAGTGGGACATGTTACCCGTCCATGTCAAAGCTGATTTGACCTTTGTTCAGTATATGGCACAAAAGAGAGTTTGGCACAGCCCAGCCCGATAGGAGACCCAGGGGTCCCGACCGGGATTTGAAACATGCCATGAACAAGTTGACTCTTCCTACGTTCGATGGCAGCGGTAGGACTTCCGCTAGAGCTTGGATCCACAAGCTCGATACATTCTTGACCCTCAAACCTATGTCAGAGACTAAGGCAATTAAATTTTCCACTATACACCTAGAGGGGACCGCGTATGATTGGTAGCATCATGGCCTTCTCACCGAGGATCATGGACTGATTGCTTCCTATGAGATCTTCAGCACGAGATTGATCGCTAGTTTTGACAGGAAAGACATAGAGGTATATTACAACAAGCTAGCTCAACTTAAACAGGGGGGATCTTTGGAGCATTACATTGATGAGTTCCAGAGAATCTCCATCATGGTTCCAGACATGACAAAGAAGAGGAAAGTAATGTTATTCATTGAGGGCCTTTATGATAAATACAGAGGGCTGGTTAGAGTTCTCAAACCAGACACCCTGGATGATGCTATTAAGTTAGCTCATGATTTAGATTCACCATCCTCCATTTTACAGGCACCTAAGAAGCCCTTCAAGGGATCTTCTTCATTCCAGAAGGGGAAAAATCAGAATAAGAGTGCACCTCCTAGGCTGGATTTTGAGACAAGAAATGAATTGAGGCGGAAGTTGTGTTTCACTTGCAGGGAGCCTTGGACTCCAGATCACAGGTGCCTTGGAAAAGGCAAACTTCATTACATTGAGGTAGCTTCTGAGGATGAGTATGAGTAGGGTGAGGGCAATGATGAGGAGGACAGCGAAGAGGAGGCTCATGTTGAGCCAACATCAGAGGGGAAAAAAAAGAAAGCTCCTCACAAGCAACCCTCGGTTACTTTAGCATCCCTCTCAGGGATTCCTACGTGTCACCCCTTTCATTTAAAAGGAGTAGTTAGAGGGCAGAGGATTGTTTGCCTCTTAGATACCGGTGCTAAGCACAATTTTATCAGCACAGGTATGGTCTCCAGGAGACGGGTACAGGTTGATGACATTCCGGAGTTTGAGGTCAAGGTGGCAGGAGGGGACCTTTTGAGTTGCACAGAGAAGATCTCTGGTCTTCCAATACACTTTGGAGATTACCTGCTAGAGGCAGATTTTTATGTTATTGACATGGATAGTCTAGATGCGATATTGGGTATGTAGTGGTTGCAGACCCTAGGCAGGTACACCATTGATCACACGCTGAAACAGTTAGAGTTTATACAGGGTGATAAGCAGGTGGTTCTTAAGGCCATGCCAGATGGCGGGCCTAGAATAGTGTCTACTCACAGGATGGAGGCCATCATGAGACACAGTGATATGGAGTGGGCAGCTCAGTGCTTCGTATCCACAAAACCCACACCGGATTCAGGACAGTAGGTTCATGCTGACATTCAGATTGTGCTTGATAAGCACAAGCGGGTCTTTGAGGATATTCCCCTAGGCATACCTCCAAATAGAGGGTTTGAGCATATCATTGAGATGGAGGAGGACACTAAGCCCGTAATTACTACTCCTTATCGTCATCCTAGGCACTACAAGGAAGAGATAGAGAAGACAATAAAGGAACTCTTGGACATGGGGTACATCAGACCCAGCTCCAGTCCCTTTGCTTCTTCAGTGGTATTGGTGAAGAAGAAAGATGGTACTCTCCGCATGTATATTGATTACCGTGCTCTGAATAAGAGAACCATCAAAAACAGGTATCCTATTCCCCGAATCGATGAGCTGCTAGATGAGTTACACGGGGCAGTCTACTTCTCAAAGATAGATCTTCGATCAGGGTACCACCAGATTCGTGTCCGAGAGGAGGATGTGCATAAGACAGCGTTCCGCTGCCATTACGGACACTACAAGTTTCTAGTGATGCCTTTTGGGCTCACTAACGCTCCGGCTACATTCTAGTCTTGCATGAATCATATCTTCAAAAAATAGTTGCACAAGAGTGTATTGGTACTCTTTGATGACATTCTAGTCTTCAGCAAGACATGGAAGGAGCATTTGAGACACATGGATGAGATTTTGTACATCATGGAGAATCAGTCTCTGTTTGCTAAAGAATCCAAGTGTGAGTTTGGGTTGACCGAGATCCTCTACCTGGGACATGTGATAGGGGTAGATGGAGTCAAGGTCCATCAAGAGAAAATACAGGCAATCCTGGATTGGCCGCCATCGCGGAATGTTTTAGAGTTGAGAGGATTCCTTGGTTTATGCTCTTACTACAGGAGGTTCGTAAAGGGGTTCTCTCAGGCAGCTGCACCCCTCACCGATCTCACTCAGAAAGGGACCTTCAGGTGGACAAGTGATACTGAGATAGTCTTCAAAAGATTCAAGACTATTATGAGCACATGCCCGGTTCTAGCACTACCGAATTTCTCTCATCCTTTTATTCTCGAGTGTGATGCTTCAGGTATTGGGATAGGTGCAGTATTGATGCAGGACAGGCACCCCATAGCTTATGAGAGAAGGAAACTCAGGGACAACGAGAGGTTCTACTCCATGTATGATAAAGAGATGCTGGCCATCATACACGCCTTAGCTAAATTCAGACAATATCTAGTGGGTGGCAAGTTTATAGTCAAGATGAATCACAACAGCTTGTGATACTTCCTGGAACAAAAAGAGCTCAACGAGAAACAGCAGAAGTGGGTCAGTAAGATACAGGCATATGACTTTGACATTGAGTATGTCAAGGGCAAGAATAACATTGTAGCTGATGCACTCTCCAGGAGACCTTCAGAAGTAACGTGTTGTGTTCTATCCGAGATTTCTGCAGATTGGAAATCTCACTTGCTGGTTGAGTATTCTAAGGATACTCAAGCATGTCAGATCTTGGATGGGCAGCTTCCAGATGACTGGTACAAGGTAATTGATGACATCATTCTTTACAAGGACAGGATCTACCTAGTACCAGGTTCGAAGCTGAAGGCTATGATTTTGAGAGTTGTACATGACACTCCTACAGCAAGGCATCCAGGGTTCTTTAAGACTTACAGGTATATCCGGGAGAGGTTCTCATGGAAGGGCCTCAAGGACGATGTCCTCCAGCATGTTAGGGAGTGCCAAACTTGTCAGCAGAACAAGTCAGAGCACACTCATCTAGCAGGTTTGTTGCAGCCCCTTCCTATTCCAGCTCAGAAATGGGAGGGTATTTCTATGGACTTCATCATTGGGTTGCCGAAAGTGCAGGGTAAGAACAGTATTTTTGTGGTGGTCGATAAACTCACCAAGTTCGCTCATTTCTTTGCCATTGCAGCAGACTGGACAGCTTCACAGGTAGCAAAATTATTCTTTCGTGAGGTTTTCAGATTGCATGGTCTCCCTAAGACCATTGTGAGCGACGGGGACAGCAAGTTCCTTAGCACCTTCTGGCAGGAACTTTTCAGGTTGGCCGGCACGGAGCTAACTCGCAGTACCAGTTACCACCCACAGACAGATGGGCAGATAGAGATCGTGAATAAATGGGTGGAAAGCTACCTCAAAAACTATGTATCGGGACAGCAGAGGGCATGGGTTCGTTGGCTATACTCGGAGGAGTTTTGTTATAACTCCACTTATCATATGACCATAGGCATGTCGCCATTCAGGGCACTCTATGGCAGCGAGCCATTATCTTTCATAGATTTGGCTTTACAGGACAGCAGGGCTCCGATAGCTAGTGACTGGTTACAGGATCACCAGGACATTCTCCATTCTCTCAAGGAGAATATTCAGAGAGCACAGAATCAGCAGAAGATGTACGTTGATCTTCACAGGGTAGAGCAGAATTTTGAGACAGGGGACATGGTTAACCTCCACCTACAGCCTTACCAGCAGAATTCGCTGAAGAAGAGTGGATCAGAGAAGCTCAGGCCTAGATTTTATGGCCCTTATCGCATCGCGAGGAGAGTTGGCGAGGTGGCCTATGAGTTGGAGCTTCCAGCAGATAGCAGGATTCACAATGTCTTCCACGTCTCTTGCCTCAAGAAGGCAATCAGACAGCAGGTAGTAGCTTCGGGTAGTTTACCTCCATTGGATGAGGGTAAACTGGCTTTGGTTCCAACAGAGGTTATTGAGGTCAGGGAAAGAAACCTGCGGAACAGGGTTGTTCGGGAATATCTAATCCAGTGGAAAGACTTGCCGTATGAGGATGCCACTTGGGAGGGTGAGTCTATCCTGCAGCACCTAGCTTTGAGATTGCTTGAGGGCAAGCAATCCCAAGAAGGGAGGACTGTAATGTCCCCTTTTCTACAATAGTGCATATTATGCCTGATTAGCCTATCTAGCCATCCGGATAGTCTAATGGCCACTTTACAAAGGATGCCAGTCAGTCACATGGTTACTTGGGCATTTATTTAATATCTGAGTTCAGTCTCTATAGTTGGGGTACTTTATTTCATAAAGTAATATTATAAAGTTGCTTTAATATTATAACTTTAAGTTACTTTATTTTTATAAAGTGACTTAAGTGACTAAAAGACGAAAGTGTTTTTTTATCCCACATTGTCTAGTCGGTGTAATGGCTCTCATTTTGAGGTTATAAAGGAAGGAGATCTTCCTTGGGAAAAGCACAATGAGAATTTATTAAATTAAAGATTTCATATCTGGTTGCTTAAATGTGACTAATTATTCTTGAGGACGTAGCCCCTTGGGAAGAATTGAGAAACTGGACGTAGCCCCAGCATTTTCTCACATAGGTGGAATCACTTCAGATTTCACATTGAATATCAAGTAAGTAAAAAGACTTCACAGATTAAGGTTTCAGCATACAGTTCGATATCCATAGAGCAGGGAACACAATTACTTTCATATTACAGATTAGACTAAGAACGTTGCATTGGGGGAATGAAGTTTGGCAGGTATTAAAACCAGTTTGATCTTCAATTATTACGGGTGAGAGGTATCCGCACAGCCTAGAAATATTCAGCCCGCACTATGGTAGTCTCTGACATTTCTCACGGATTGAAGGTAATGCTTACACAGCTAGCATACGGCAGGTCATAGACACCTCCCTCCATCTAACGCGCGAAACCAAATCTGGTGGTCTGCAGAAGCACGTGAGGTAACAGCTATAACTGTACAGCCCTTAGCAAAGACATAGGAAGCTGCATGGGAGCCCGCACTCCACCACATAACAGTCACGCATTCTTAATGCGTAGGGTGTAAACCGCCAGCCATCACCAGCCGCGTGGAGTAAGAGCTAAACACGGGTAGTGGTTTGTGCATTGGTTGCTGGGAGTGAGCAGTAACCTTCAACATACGCTGGCCTGGACTGAGGTAGGCAGCTCGTCAATCAGCGGTGATCAGCCAGTCCACCTCCACTAACAATCTATTACAGTATGTGGAAATATTCACCTTCCCTGCTGGTTATTCATCATATGCATTTTGGAATTAATGTTTGACAATATTGTCTGGTGTAATCCATTGAATAATAGTCCAATCTAGTCTTGTATAAGCACTTGAATTTATTTACATTCTAGCTTGCCAGCTTTATTTTGTTTGCATATGTTATTTCATATATATATATATTGGAGGTCTTCTCAACACATCTTCATAAACAAGACAGCAGAGAAACATTAATAGTTCCATACAGTCAGTTTCAAATACAGTTATTCGAAATTGCTTGGTTAGTGATTTATGATATAGCACAAGAAGGTTTAATTCTGAAAACTACACTAGAAATCTAGTAAGGATCATTACATATTAGTTGTTTGGATTAATGTTATGTTAAAGTATCTTTCTTATCCACTTTTCTGCAACTTTTGGAAGTTTTTTTAAAAACATTTCTTTTTGACATAATCAATTATAACTTTTGAGTCCCATAAACTTATTCTATGTAAAGATTCCATAGACTTTCTATCATTGTATCAATGTCAGAATTCATCTTAGCAAGTAACTCTATGTGCTTCTAACAGTTTATTTTTCTAAAATCTTACATTATCAATGTTCGATAGCCGTAGTTTTGTTTACCCATTCTAGTGTATGTGGATCTATTAAGCTCCATTTTCAGCCAGTTAAGAAGAATTCTATAATCTCATTTACTTTGTTTCAGTTGCAAGTCTTAATGATAACAACCTTGATCATGAGAGAAAAAACTTTCTGATCTTATACTCATCTTGCTAGAACCAAAAAAATAAGGCACAGTTTATTTCAGCTATTTCATTTATGCAAACCCCTTTTGATAATATTGTGAAGTGTACGTAACTGTGGATTTTATTAATAGCATAGGCTTAAAGACATTGCTTAATTTTCAGGGAACTTTCCCTACAAATTTAAAGAGAGGTTTATCTTCATGTGCTGTTCATTTTGTGTTGTCTCAAAGGAGTCAATTTTAAACACTAACAAACATAAACTAGTCCAATTCTATCCTTCAACTATTTTGGTGGGAGAGAGATTTGTTAGTTGTCTTCATCAAATATTTTCCATCAACAATGCTCCATCTTTAATTTATTATTAACAGGCTACAAGTAATCTATGCTCTTAGTTATAGAATGATTATATACCATATTTATATGACTCATCTCTTTGTTTTCATCATGTATTTCTCTTTAATTGTGTTATTTATTCATGTTTGATCAGTAGTTGTGCCTCACCTAGATCCTCAGCTTGTGTTTATTATACACAGATGTTAACCTTGTCAATGAGAAAATTTCAACAGAAACAGATTATACATTAAAATGGAAAACTTCAAATTTTACAGCAAAATATTGTGAGAGCCAAAAAGTTGAGAATTATAAAATCAACGTATTCCTAAATCTAAATAAAATGTATTTCAAGGTTTATTCCTAGACGCTGTCAACAATTTCACTAAACAGGACATATCTGCAAAAAGATTGTAGATATGGTTTATCTTGTACAGGATTTCTGAAAAAATTGAAGACAAAATGGATCGTGTCATATAGAAAAGTGATAGATAGATGTTAGCAATGCCTATTAATAGTATGGCTCCAGGCTTTATCTCATGGCACTTGTGGAAACAAAGAAAAAATAAAACATCCCAAGTTGATTGCCAATCGCTAAGACAAATTCAGTCACAGATCATAAGTACTGCCCTCCTACAAACATCTCAGAAGCAAGCATATAGGGGAACATTTAAGATGGAAAAAGAGATCCAAATATTTGGCATCGATGGTGAACAGGCACTCACAGAAATAATTCTATGGAGCTGATGGCACTCAAGTAGGAATTCAAACCACAGTCCAGAAGCTGATCAGCAATTACTCAAATTGAAGGGATTTCAAATATGGCATTGATATTGAAAAAATGCAACTCCCTAAGAGGACTGCAGCAAACCAAGCTAGATTAGATCACAAGGAAAACAAGTACAAAACAAAAAACACCCTAACGGACATTAGGTGAAGAAAAGTAACGGATCATCTAGCAAATGAAGCTGGAACACATCAACAGGATAATCAGACTTAAAAAACACAGGAAATACAAATTCACCAGTAATGCTTGGTAAGTTGATATCAAAGGAATGGTCTACAGCAAACCCTTCAAAATGTATGGTAGACATGGCTTTTGTCACTTCAGAACAGCAGTCCAATTGCATAGGAATACATAAACATTTCACAAAGTGGAGCAATCCCTTGAGGATCAGCAAAGCTTACAAAGTCAAAAACTACAATCCACATGGATGGTGGTGATAACCAGGCATTGACCCCATATACAGTTGACATGAAATATACAGAAGCTCAGACTATGAACTTGAGAAAATTGTCTTAATGTAGATGGTTTGTGAAGGGAAAAGCCAAGAATTTTTGTTTTCTTCAAATATTTTGGTATTCAAAATAAACTACAAATCAAAATTTAACTCGACAATATCCCTAACACCCACTGCGTCTCTATGCCCAATGAGCCACTCTGGATCCATGCTAGATTCAAATCATTGATCACTCTATTACATCACACAAGTCTTCCCTTTTAAACTCTTTCAAGGTACTCCATAAGACGGTAAACAGGCAGTGGATCCTTCAACTTGCATCCTTCATGTGTAACACTACATTTGTACCAACTAACTACTCTCTAAGCCATTCCTTAGTAAACACTTATATCCTCCCCTAAACTTTACTTGCTAATGTGGCCTAGTTTGATAACAACATTTAAATATTGTTCATAAACTTCATATGATTCTTTCACTAATACCACCGCCCTCAATATTTGCATTCGCTTCAAGCATGGCTTCATCTTTCACCTTAACACACATTATTACAGGCAGTGGGTCCTTCAACTTGCATCCTTCATGTGTAACACTACATTTGCACCAACTAACTACTCTCTAAACCATTCCTTAGTAAACACTTGCACCCTCCCCTAAACTTTACTTACCAATGTGGCCTAGTTTGATAACAACATTTAAATAGTATTCATATGATTCTTTCATTAATGCCACCGCCCCCAATATTTGCATTCCTTTCAATCACCTTAACACACATTATTATAGTCTTCATGTTATATGTTCACTTGGTATTGTTGCCCTTCATGCAAGCTTTGTAAAATCTCCATAGGAATCAGAATAATTGTTCTATTATTAGGTGGTGTCAAGACCCTTTCTGTTAGGAATATTGCATCATTAGGCTGATTGGGTTTGAATAATTTAATGTCTTACGACAAAATAAAAGTGAGTCATAATAAAAACTCACGTAGCTATTCTAGGTCTGAAAGTAATTAGTTGGGATTGTATCATGTGCTGTTAAAACAAGTCATCTATTTATAGAGTTGTTCCCCATAAAATAGGTCTAAAAAACCCTATAAATAAGTATTGAACGAAATGTGAGACATACAAAACAATAGTACAATATTATTATTATTGTGTATAATTTTATGTTTGCCTCTACCCAAATCACCAACATGGTATCAGAGAGGATAAACTTGACTCTCTCACGAGAGGGGTTGGAATATGAATTTCTATAATCCTCCTATTCGAGGACTAGAATAGCATAGATGTGTGGAGGTTTTAATTTATTGCTAGAAGTTTGCAAAAAATATTTTCTAAGGATAGAGAGTAGTTGATGCTAACGAATCAAAATTATCGCATATACCATTTGAAGAGCCATTAATGACTTTTTGGAGGTCTTGGATTCACCTAAGTCACCATTGCCAATTTTGCAAAGTACTGTCAACCAAGCACTACGAAATAGGGACGTTAACCACCTCCTCAAAAACTATAGGTGTCCTAGGCTCGATCTGCACCTCACAAGAGCCATAAAAGCCCACGACCAGAGGACATGTGCTCCAGTTTAATCACGTCAATGTTCTGAAACACATTGCACAGCCTACCACTCGAACAAGCAGATCGCTTCCCCACTGCATAGACAAGAGAAGTCAAAAAAGAGAAGAGTGTGTATACGAGATAAGGTACCTGTTAGCTCCAAAAAATTTCACCCAGATGCTAAGTCCTGAAACTTGATCAATTTTGGAGTAACATTGGAACAATCACTAGCTTGTAGGTAAACTTTAGGTGTGACTGTACCTCCAAGTTCTCGGTCGGCTCCTATGAGATGTAACTTGGTATTCACCTATTCTAAGTAAACTGGAAACTTGATGGAAAAAGGATAAGGACTTAAAGTAAACAACCTAGGTCAAAACTGGAAAATAAGGTGATACACCAGATTAGAATGAAGAACAATGCTCTATTTTTGCACCATAAACAACTGAAATTGATACAATTTTGGACACCAATTATTGAATTAACTGCTATTCATATAAATGTTTCATGAGAAAACTCAAAAATGACAAAAATTAAAGGGATTTTGGCCACATTAAAAATCTATCAACCAGGTGTATAACTCACAACCTATGAATAACACAACTATTACTTAGAAATGCAGAAAAATGAGACAGAATTTGAGGTTAGAAAACAACACATCAAATCATCAATCACTGAATCTGTAAAATAAATAGCTCTCCAAAACAGGTCCATTGTATATATATTCTGCTCAAAGGCAACAAAACAATGCTCAACATATGAATGGATTAGAAAAATGAAGAGAGAAAATGCCAAGGATAGAATGTCACAAGTGCATCAGTATGCTCCTCCCAAAAATCCACTAACTCACAATGCATAAGGAGAAATGATATAAAGGAAAAACTCTCACCTACAACCCCCTAAAAGTGGAAACTGCATTTCAAAATGTAGGGGTCGGATGTGAGAGAAATCCCTAAAAAAGTGGCCTCTAAACCTCCACCTAAGAACTCCAAATGGTCTAAAAGACCCATCTGTCCATATACCATGAGTGACCACTTCAGTTTTGCCATAATAGCTCCTAAAATGACTCAAATGACTCATAAAAGAGTCCAGATCCATAACAAGTCTTAACAACAAGTTAACATGACACCTCTCCTTTGCATGCATCACCACTTGACTTTTAAACCGCTTATACCTCCAAATCCAAAAATAGACCTTAAGTGTTGTCTTTAAATTTGCAACTTTTAAATAATAATTAATTGATTCATAAAACATCAATTAATTATTATTTAATTACATTCTCTGCAAAATTTTATAAAATTAACTCATTTAACAAATATTAAATAACATAATAATATATTACTAAATTTAAGTAATATATAATCATGTTATTTAATATAGCATGGTAAGTGAGTTAGATTTTATTTACAAAGTCTTTAAACTTTAAAACTCGAAATGAATCCCATGGATAAAATCATCGGACTTCAAAAACAATGTAAAGCACTTGATTTTCGAAGCCCTTGCCCTAAAGTAAAACAAAACACTTGTTTTTTGTCATTTCATTCGATGCTCTTGGGAGAAAAAGGAAGCCGCTTGTGAGTAGGGTTTCGAAACCCTAGAGCTGCGCCATGAATGTTGGAGGAGAAATGTCGCCATGGAAGAACTGTTGTTTGCTGTAGCTAGGAACTGTTGTTCAACTGGGATTTGCTCCAACATTTGTGATTACCCCTTGAAGATTTCTGCTTGTTAATATTCAGAATCAGCTTTCAATATCACGGGTATGAAAGCACTCTCTTCTTTAAATATAATGCTTCTGTCAGAGATTTATTTCAAAAAGACCCATGCCGCAGCTATGTTATGCAGAAACCATTATTTTGAAGGAAAAACTGTCTTTTCTTTTTCCATGAATTTGAAACCTCCAATTACTGTTCTGATTTAAATGTTTTAGCTTGTATATTGAAAGAAAACCTTGAAGATTTGAGATGAAAACCGCAGTGAAAAAACACCTGTTGCTTTTAAAGAATGCTTGTTGTTCTGTATTATGACCTTTTCAACGTTTTTTTAAAAATGTGGCTTTACTTATGATGTTATAAAAAGGAAAATTGTATCCTTCTTTGCCGCCATAAAACGTTTTGTTGTTTTACCACTTAATGAACTGGGTTTTTCTTTTTCTGGAAACGTGGCTGCTTTGCAAGAAATTTCTAAAACCTGCATATTTTCTCTGAAACTGTGGCTGTATCTGCTATTTTCTTGAAAGAAACCCCTGAAATTTTGAGATTAGGGCCGCCATGGAAAGAAAGAAACACTTGTTGCTTTTAAAAGAATACTTACAGTCCTTTGGATTTTCTTTTTCTGGAAACGTGGCTTTATTCTCAGCTTTCCACAAAAGAACGCATCTAGGTATGTATGAAAATATGTTCTTATCTTGCATCTCGGTTGAAAAACTATGAAGAACTACTTGTTGTTTTACTGAATCCACCATAGAAGGGTTTTTCGCTCTGAATGTAATCACCATTTAAGAAATTTTCTAGCTTTATAAAAAAAATACTTGCTTTATGTATCTCTGAAAAATATTACTCTTTTTGCATTATGATACGCTGGCTTTTGCTTGCAAGGAAAATATTGGTATGACTATGAGCATATGCTGGAAAACGTTGGAAATATTGCATCTGAGCATGAACGATAGTCTCAAAATACTACCCAATGACACTTGCTCTTTGCGCTTTGCCTCTACTTTGAAAATTGTTTCTTTCATTCCATTGTTATTTTGTTTTCAACATCCATGTTGCTAGTATCCTCATTGTTGTTCTGAAACTATATTCTGTATGCAAAAAGTAGCTTCTTAAACAACAAGAAAACATTGCATTGTGTTATTAAATTCAAAACTTCAGTCTTTGCTATTTTGTCGATCTTTTCTGAAACAAGTTCAATTCCTTCTAAGAATGTTTGATTTTGGATATCTGTACCCTTCAGATAATAGTGATATTGAAAACCAAATTTGAAAATTTCTTTCTTTGTTATAATGAAACATGGTTTTATATGCAACACAGTTTTAGCATAAATCTGAGAATACTTTGCAAAATAAGTACAGTTCTGAAATTTACTTAAACATGAATCCTGCAACCTAAAACAAAAGGTTCCAAACAAGGTGAATGCCCCTTTAATGTTTCATATGAAGTTTATTTGCAGCCTTGATCATGTTGTATCCGTGATATCTTTTCCTTATGCATCTCTCTCTTCTGCAGCTGAAACCGTCTATTACTAATATGCTGAGCTCAAACCTTTGTGGGAGCCCATTTGCGTCCACATATCAGTGACAGATAAATTCAAACCTGCACATGGAACAAACACATTAGCAATAAAAAATCCTTTCATCCAAGCATTGAGTGTAGCTTGTTTTCTTTTGATAGATTCGGGGCAGCAACAGATAGCATGTGTGTAATGGTGAGTAGTCAATCATTGCTTAGACCCTTCGGGATCTAATATCATTCTTCTTCTCTCTTTTGTAGGAAACAGAAACTTATTCAAGAGCTCGGGAAGCTAGGCTTTGGACAAGGAGCGACATCAATGGACACATAACCAGTCAAAGCAAAAAAGGCAATGACTGGTTACCTCTAACCTTATCTCCTTTCATATTCTATCTATTCATGCCTTGAATGCATATGAAGGATAGCAAGTTACACTCACGGCTTGTGTGAGGCTCTTAAAATGTTTTTTCAAAACATGCATCCATATTTCCAAATGAATGAACTCAAAAAATGTAATTTATCATTGTTTAATTCAAATGAAATGCTTCTTTTCAGATTTCCACAATGTCTTCTATCGTGCTCTTTGAAAATCAATAATGAATTCAATTGATTGGAAATGTACCTTTTGCAGCAAAATTGCTAGGGTAGTGAAATTTTGATAACATTTCTGGCGACCTTTGTTGATTGTCTGCCTGCTAGACAACTGAAAACTAGTGGCTTATCCATAGGGCAACTGAGTCAGTTTGAAAACATAACAGCAACTTGATATAAAATAGGAAGTTAATCATCTTCTGCTGCTTGTTTGTGATCATGTGCTTATGTTATGATGTGAGCAACAACTCATTTCCTAATGCATGCATGTGCTCATGAATAACAGCAAATGTTGGTTATCTTTCTGATATGAGACCACAGATTGGAAAACACTAAAACTGTGCTTGGACAGCACTTGGAGGTAAATGAAACTATGAAACAGACCTTCAAATGATATGCAATACCTAATCATTAGATATTTGTGTGCTTCATCATAAGGGTATGTGATGATTAGATATTTCATACCTGTTGGAAACTAAAATAGTTACAGACTCCTTGATGTATGCTGGTATGATTTGGTATAACCTCTTGGGGAGGATGTCCATTATGTACAACAGGGAAGTTTTATGCTCTGCTACACATGATCAACCTCTTTTGCATGGGGCAATAACAAATTGTAGCAATGTGCATCAAGAAGCTTGTTAAAGAAACTAACTGAAACCTAAAACTATAGTGCAGAACACTTTATTGAAAGCTTGAAACCTAGACCAGGAAAACTTAGGGTAGATCAAACCTCGAAGCAACGCTTGAGGTGAATTCCATTGACTGGAATTGGTAGAACATCTCCATCAACTGTGGCTAGCTGAAAGGCATTATGCTCCTTGCATTTTGAGACCAAAAAAGGGCCAGACCACATGTGATCAAACTTAGTGTGATGACCTGGCCTACTCTTGAGAACATCCCACCTTAGAACCAGATCTCCTTCCTTAAAACTCCTTGGAGTTGCTCTTTTGTCAAATACTTTCTTAGTTTGAATCTACTGATACTCCATAGTTTTAAGAGCTTGCCATCTTTTATCCTCCAATTCTAGTAATTGAGCATGCCTCAATTTTAGTGGATCATCCTCATAAAATAAAACCAGCTGATTAGCAGGATCTAGTGTTGGGAACTCTGTTGAGATGGGTAACCTGGCTTCTTTCCCATGCACCAAAGCATAAGGGGAATTACCTATAATCTGCCTAAGAGTAATTTTGTCAAGCCATAGTGCAGATTTCAAGTTTGAATGCCAGTCTCTCTGGTTCTCCTGCAAAGTTCTCTTTATAATTTTGATTAAGTTCTTATTGGTTGACTCAGCCAACCCATTACCTTGAGGGTAATAATTAGAGGAAGTACTTAGGTAGATATCATTCTGCAAAGCCCATTCAGTAACTTTAGATCCCACAAATGACATAGCATTATCAAAAATTATTGATTCAAGAACACCAAACCTGGTAATGAGATCTTGGTAGAAGTTTAGAACTACAAATTCAGTTGCTTCCCTTAGAGCCACAACTTCAGTCCAACGGGTAAAATAATTCGTTGCAGTCAATATCCACTTATGACCAGTGCTGGAACTAGGATTAATGGGACCCACAAAGTCAATGCCCCATCTCATAAATGGCTGGTCAACCACAATGGGTTGTAGAGGTAAGGCTACAAGCCTCTCTTTGCCTGCAAATAAGGCACATTTTTGACATTTCTTTGCCAATGCATGGGCATCCTTAAATAAATCAGACCAGTAATAGCCTGCCCTCGTGATTTTAAAAGTTGTTGTCTTTGGGCTAAAATGACCCCCTGAATCATGAAATTACTCCAATAGCTTGTTGGTTTCATTAGTATCAACACATCTCAGAAGTACACCATTAATGTCTTTTCTAAACAAAGCATCGTTAATCAAGACCTATGGTATAGATTGTAACCTAAAATATCTTCTTTTAGATCTTTCCAGCCCTGGAGGACATTCGCCAATCTTGAGGAAATGAACCATCTCCTTTAACCAGCTTGTTGGTTGACCACCCACATCTGCAATATTGTTTACTAGCGCTACATCTTTGTTGTTTTCTGAATCCAGAATAGGCTCATCAGCCAATTGTTCGCACAATCCCTTTCCTCTTACTAACTTGGTGATCTTAATATCAACATCGTATTCCATCACCTTCGTAATCCATCCTGCACGCTTCTCATTAAGATCTCCGCTCAACAAAAATTCTTTAACACTTGGGTGAGAAACTATAAGATGTATCTTGTTGTTAGAAAGCAAATGTCTAAATTTCTTAAGACTCTTAATAACAGCAAAAGCATGCTTTTCCACAAAACTATAACGTTGTTCATAATTCTCAAGCCCTCTGCTATAAAAAGCAATGGGTTGCTCAAAGCCTTCACTATTTTTCTGAACCAAAACAGCAAATATAGCGTCTAAACTCCCATAGGCATACAAGATAAAGTCCTTAGAGAAATCGGGATTTATTAAAGTGGGAGCAGATGTAAGTGCCTCTCTTAATAACTGAAAACTATTTTTACCTTCCCTTGTCCAAGAAAAAAGCAGCATTCTTTTTCAACATAGCTATTAGTGGTTTTAACAATGAAGCAATGTCAGGCGTGAATCTTCTCACAAAGTTGATCCTGCCAATAAAACTTTGTAAGCCTTTTTTATCACTAGGCAATGGCAATTCCAGAATTGCTCTGATTCTTTCTACATCAATTATGATGCATCCTTTGGAGACAACATGGCCTAATAGCTTACCTTCATGAACTGAAAAAATACATTTTTTAGGATTAAGAGAAATCCCAAATTCTCTGCATCTCTCAAAAACCTGCCTCAAATGAGAAAAATGTGAATCAGCAGTTTTAGAAAAAACAGTAATGTCATCTAGGTAAACCAATACCATTTTATACAGCAATCCCTTAAAAGACATATCCATTGCCCTTTGAAACGTGGCACCAGCATTTGATAAGCCAAAAGGCATCCTTTTATAAGCCATTGTGCCCCATTTCGTGGTGAAAGTTATTTTATGTTGATCCTCATCCTTGACCAGCACTTGATTATAGCCTGAAAAACCATCTAGAAGTGAAAACCTTTCAGAACCAGCCACAACTTGTAAGATCTGCTCAATTGAAGGAAGCGGATAATGATCTTTTAAAGAAGCTCTATTTAGATCTCAAAAATCAACACAAAGCCTAATCTCCTCATTCTTTTTCCTAACAGGAACAAGATTAGAAACCCAACTTGTGTGTTTGATCTCATAGATGATACCCCCTTCAATAAGTTTAGTCAACTCTTTAAACATTAAAGGCTCTAACTTGGGGTTAATAGGCCTTTGTTTCTGCTTCATAGGTTTAACATTAGGAAGCAACTCAATAGTATACTGAGCTATATGGGGATCAAAACCCTTCAAATCTGAATACTCCCAAGCAAAAATATCTGGAAACTCTTGACATAACTTGACAAAATCAGAACTTTCTTGTGCTGAACAAACTTTACCAAGTTTTAGATTTTTACCTTCAGCCACTTGCACATTCTGGTAATGGTCTTCGGTAATCTGCACACCTACCTTGTTCTTTTTAAGCTGGTCACCAGAACTAAAAATTGACTCTAATGTGACCAAACCCTTAGGCAGTTTATTAGATTTAAGTTGAATTATCTAATCATCATAATTATGTCTAAGCTTTTCCTGATTGGAAACAGAAAACATGTCTTCTTCTAAAAGAAAACTCAAAATCTATTCATCGCTATCAAAAACCTGCCAATGGGTGTTATTATCAGGGATTGAAGGTCTCACAACTACCTTGATATGCTACTGCACATTTTCTTTACTTATGTCATCTGTAATATTGAATTGAGCACCCACAGCAACAAGCCTATCAGCATGCTGATTTCTTATTCTAGGAATAGAAACAATATTAAAAGCTTTAAACTCTTCAATGGCATCCCATACTCTATGTTTGTATAATTTTGAGAGTATCATTCTTGGCTGCACATAATCCCCTTACCTGATTTACAATTAGTTCAGAGTCACCATACGCCTTGATGCAACTAATTCCCCTCTTCCTTGCTCATTCCAAACCCTGGACCAAACTTTCATACTCAACAACATTGTTAGAACAGGAGAAAGAAAAACGAAAAGCAGAGTAATACTTATCACCCTGTGGGGAAACCAACATAGCCCCTCCACCTGCACCATTCTTACTCCTTGAGCCATCAAAAACAACTCCCATACCTCTTGCTGCTATTCTAAAGTCTGATTTTCAACCTTCACAAGATTAGGCATAACTAGATTAGGCTCATGAATCATATAAATGCCTAAACCAGTTTGTTCCAAAACTGATTGTTCATTATCAAAAGTGTGCTCTATTGCCCACTCATCCAAAAGGATGTCAAGGATATCTTCTACTTGGGTTTTTGACTCAAGGACAGCAGACCTTTCTTCATCCTCATAAGAAACCAGATTTGCATTTATAACACTAGGGATGTAAGGTTCTATATGATCCTTGGCAAGAACTTCTGATTTCACAGTCACCTTGGTGCCATACCTTGTCCTAAATAACATGTGAGACTAATCAGAGAATAAATACCCACCAATCTTTGTTGTAAAATCTCTGGACAAACATAATGCGAAGTATGGTGGAAGGTCAATGACGTATATGTCCTGTGGTATCGAAAAATTCGGGCATGCATGAAGCGTCAAACTAGCATTTTTTATGAGACCAACAGTATTAACAGTAGAACCATCAAGTTGAACCACCCCCTTTTCCAAAGTTTCATACTTAAGACCCAGCTGATCTGCAATTTTTAAAGGCATAATAGAACTGGTTGCACCACTATCCACCATACAATTGTGGACTAAATTATCCCCTATAATCAGAGATACATAAAAAGGAGGAGGTTTTACATTCTTAGCATCTGGTTTACTACTTCCCCCATTTGAATTGGTTAAAACAAACCTAGAATTGACGTTTCCAGCATCATTAGACTTATCCTTTTTTGACAAAGTAGACTGTAAAAAATCAAATTGACCCGAAATTAACACTGAATCCCACATGCTAATAGAAACATTCATTTTTTTCATACTTTCAACAATGTTGAAAGGTAAAGTGGCATGTACCTTAGGCTGTACTTTGGCAACAACTGGATCTGATTGTACTTGAGACTATTGCTTAGCTGCAGCCTGAGAATCCCTTTGTAAAATTTGTGAAATTGGTTGGATTGATGGTCCTGCAGCAGCTGCAACTTTGTCTTTACTTGCTGGATTTTGATCAAGGGCCCTCTTTTTTGTTCTTGAATAAACAGAAACTACAGGATCATCTCCATTAATCCCACAAAACTCTTCAAACTGCCAATTCATTAATGTAGCATCAGCTCCAGGCACATTCTGTTGTTGTTGTGATTCGTTCTCAAGAACCTCTTGTGACCCTGCAGCATTTTGAACCATCAATGCTTGATTGATAATTCTGTTTGAACATGTAGCCTGATTATGGGGCTGGTTGCAGGGAGAGCACCACTCATAATCAGCTGCATAATTATTATGAGCTGGTACTATATCTTTAACAGCATTTAATGGTGCTGGTGGATATGGCCTAAAAGGCCTCTGATTAAAATTCTGACGATTAACAGCATAACCCCCTTGGTAAGGTTGCCTATTACCCTGGTTTTGGCTTGATTCTGTGGCTGGAATGACTGGCTTACATTCTGATTCGGGGCTTGATAAGGCTGCCTATTTTGGAATTGCTGCTTCTTAAGATTGATAAGCTCATTGCTGAAAGTTTGCAGCAGACCTTCTATTTTTTGTTGGCTGTTTTTAATCTCCTGTAACTCTAAAGATGGGCCTACATGAGTCATTTCTTGATTGGGAACAGCTGGCAAAGGATTAAAAGATGGCATGGCCAAAGGCATATTAGGCTGTATATCTGGAAAAAATGGCATGGGTGGCCTAGGAGCTATTTTACCCGCTTGGATAAGACTGTTTTCTGCCCTAACAACAATACTAAAAGCTTGAGGTAGAGAGGTGCCTCCCATGGACTGTATCATTACTGATATATCACTATTAAGACTTCAAGAAATATAGAAAAGCATGGTCTGCAGAAGGTCTTACCGTAAACGGAATCCTATGCCATGTCCTCTGAAACCGTGTATTGTAATCAGTCATTTGCTCTTGAGGGGCCCTTTTGATGGTAGTGAGCTGCTCCACTAGGGACAAAAGATCCGATTGTTTTCAAAAAACTTGCTTAGAGAATCTCCCAGCCGGTCCCATGAATCAATTGATCCCACTGCAAGGGTTTTGAGCCACTCTAACGCTTTCCCCTTGAAAGATGTTGCTAATAACTTGATGGCTACATCTTCTTCAGTAATATGATGTACATTGCAGAGAGTAGCCACATCCCTGATGTACTTAAAAGCAGTAATTTGGCTTTCTCCAGTAAAATCAGGTAAGCTTTTAAGCACTGCCAAAGGAATATCATGGTGTTGGCCAAAATTCAGTGGGCTCCCCTGATTAAAGGGTACAAAAGCAAATTGCCTTGCCATTGTTGATGCTGAAACTGGTTCTACAGGCTACAAAATAGCTGAAAAAGATGGTCCAGCAACTGAAACACTTGCTGAAAACAGAGAACTACTTGTAGTTGCTGCTGTTACTACTGAATCAACAGAAACTACTGGTTCGGAATACTCAGTTCTGCAAGTTGGACTTGTAGAATGTCTTATCCTTCTATAAACTTGAAATTCAGGAGTTATTACCTTAACCCGGCTTCATGGCTTTGTTCTCAAAAGAGTTCTCCCTCTTCTCCTGGGTGGCTCAAGCTGCAAATACTCAACAGAACCTAAACTTCTAGTTTGTATTCTTCTCATAAAACTCACACAGCACTGATCTTCAAACCTTGAATAGACGGAGTCGCTAGATATGCAGATAAAACCCTCAGAAAACTTGTTGGTTGCATATCAGAACGGCAAGAAGAAATCTGTCCCACCGAGCGTGCCAAAACTGTTAGCTCCAAAATTTTGCACCCAGATGTTAAGTCCTAAAACTTGAGCAATTTTGGAGTAACATTGGAACAATCACTAGCTTGTGGGTAAACTTTAGGTGTGACTGTACCTCTGGGTTCTAGGTCGGCTCCTATGAGATGTAACTAGGTATTCACCTATTCTAAGTAAACTGGAAACTTGATGGAAAAAGGATAAGGACTTAAAGTAAACAACCTAGATCAAAACTGGAAAATGAGGTGATACACCAAATTAGAATGAAGAACAATGCTCTATTTTTGCACAATAAACAACTGAAATTGATACAATTTCGGACACCAATTATTGAATTAACTACTATTAATATAAGTGTTTCATGAGAAAACTCAAAAATGACAAAAATTGAAGGGATTTTGGCCACATTCAAAATCTATCAACCAGGTGTATAATTCACAACCTATGAATAACACAACTATTACTTAGAAATGCAAAAAAATGAGACAGAATTTGAGGTTAGAAAACAACACATCAAATCATCAATCACTGAATCTGCAAAATAAATATCTCTCCAAAATAAGTCCACTGTATATATATTCTGCTCAAAGGCAACAAAACAATGCTCAACATATGATTGGATCAGAAAAATGAAGAGAGAAAATGCCAAGGACAGAATGTCACAAGTGCATCAGTTTGCTCCAACCAAAAATCCACTAACTCACAATGCATAAGGAGAAATGATATAAAGGAAAAACTCTCACCTAAAACCCCCTAAAAGTGGAAACTGCATTTCAAAATGCAGGGGTCGGATGTGAGAGAAATCCCTAAAAAAGTGGCCTATAAACCTCCACCTAAGAACTCCAAATGGTCTCAAAGACCCATCTGTCCATATACCATGAGTGACCACTTCAGTTTGGCCATAACAGCTCCTAAAATGACTCAAATGACTCATAAAAGAGTCCAGATCCATAACAAGTCTTAACAACAAGTTAACATGACACCTCTCCTTTGCATGCATCACCACTTGACTTTTCAACCCCTTATAGCTCCAAATCCGAAAATGGACATTAAGTGTTGTCTTTAAATTTGCAACTTTTAAATAATAATTAATTGATTCATAAAACATCAATTAATTATTATTTAATTACATTCTCCGCAAAATTTTATAAAATTAACTCATTTAATAAATATTAAATAACATAATAATATATTACTAAATTGAAGTAATATATTATTATGTTATTTAATATAACATGGTAAGTTTGTTAGATTTTATTTACAAAGTCTTTAAACTCTAAAACTCGAAATGAATCCCATGGATAAAATCATCGGACTTCAAAAACAATGTAAAGCACTTGATTTTCGAAGCCCTTGCCCTAAAGTAAAACAAAACACTTGTTTTTTGTCATTTCATTTGATGCTCTTGGGAGAAAAAGGTAGCCACTTGTGAGTAGGGTTTCGAAACCCTAGAGCTGCACCATGAATGTTGGAGGAGAAATGCCGCCATGGAAGAACTGTTGTTCAACTGGGATTCGCTCCAACATTTGTGATTACCCCTTGAAGATTTCTGCTTGTTAATATTCAGAATCAGCTTTCAATATCACGGGTATGAAAGCACTCTCTTCTTTAAATATAATGCTTCTGTCAGAGATTTATTTCAAAAAGACCCATGCCACAGCTATGTTATGCCGAAACCATTATTTTGAAGGAAAAACTATGTCTTTTCTTTTTCCATGAATTCGAAACCTCCAATTACTATTCTGATTTAAACGTTTTAGCTTGTATATTGAAAGAAAACCTTGAAGATTTGAGATGAAAACCGCCATGAAAAAACACCTGTTGCTTTTAAAGAATGCTTGTTGTTCTGTATTATGACCTTTTCAACGTTTTTTTAAAAACGTGGCTTTACTTATAATGTTATAAAAAGGAAAACTGTATCCTTCTTTGCCGCCATAAAATGTTTTGTTGTTTTACCTATTAATGAACTAGGTTTTTCTTTTTCTGGAAACACGGCTGCTTTGCAAGAAATTTCTAGAACCTGCACATTTTCTCTGAAACTGTGGCTGTATCTGCTATTTTCTTGAAAGAAACCCCTGAAATTTTGAGATTAGGGCCACCATAGAAAGAAAGAAACACCTGTTGCTTTTAAAAGAATACTTACTGTCCTTTGGATTTTCTTTTTCTGGAAACATGGCTTTACTCTCAGCTTTCCACAAAAGAGCGCATCTGGGTATGCATGAAAACATGTTCTTATCTTGCATCTCGGTTGAAAAACTGTGAAGAACTACTTTTGTTTTACTGAATCCACCATAGAAGGGTTTTTCGCTCTGAATGTAATCACCATTTAAGAAATTTTCTAGCTTTATAAAAAAAATACTTGCTTTCTATATCTCTGAAAAATATTACTCTTTTTGCATTATGATACGCTGGCTTTTGCTTGCAAGGAAAATACTGGTATGACTATGGCCATATGCTGTAAAACGTTGGAAATATTGCATCTGAGCATGAACGACAGTCTAAAAATACTACCCAGCAACACTTGTTGTTCTTTGCGCTTTGCCTCTACTTTGAAAATTGTTTCTTTCATTCCATTGTTATTCTGTTTTCAACATCCATGCTGCTGGTATCCTCATTGTTGTTCTGAAACTGTATTCTGATGCAAAAAGTAGCTTCTTAAAAAACAAGAAAACATTGCATTGTGTTATTAAATTCAAAACTTCAGTCTCTACTATTCTGTCGATCTCTTCTGAAACAAGTTCAATTCCTTCTAAGAATGTTTGATTTTGGATATCTGTACCCTTCAGATAATAGTGATATTGAAAACCAAGTTTGAAAATTTCTTTTCCTTGTTATAATCAAACATGGTTTTATATGCAACACAGTTTTAGCATAAATCTGAGAATACTTTGCAAAATAAGTACAGTTCTGAAATTTACTTAAACATGAATCCTTCAACCTAAAACAAAAGGTTCCAAACAAGGTGAATGCCCCTTTAATGTTTCATATGAAGTTTATTTGCAGCCTTGATCATGTTGTATCCGTGATATCGTTTCCTTATGCATCTCTCTCTTCTACAACTGAAACCGTTTATTACTGATATGCTGAGCTCAAACCCTTGTAGGAGCCCATTTGCGTCCACATATCAGTGACAGATAAATTCAAACCTGCACATGGAACAAACACATTAGCAATAAAAAATCTTTTCATCCAAGCATTGAGTGCAGCTTGTTTTCTTTTGATAGATTCGGGGCAGCAACAGATAGCATGTGTGTAATGGTGAGTAGTCAGTCATTGCTTAGACCCTTCGGGATCTAATATCATTCTTCTTCTCTCTTTTGCAGGAAACAAAAACTTATTCAAGAGCTCGGGAAGCTAGGCTTTGGACAAGGAGCAACATCAATGGACACATAACCAATCAAAGCGAAAAAGGCAATGACTGGTTACCTCTAACCTTATCTCCTTTCATATTCTATCTATTCATGCCTTGAATGCATATGAAGGATAGCAAGTTACAGTCACGGCTTGTGTGAGGCTCTTAAAAAAAATTTCCAAACATGCATCCATATTTCCAAATGAATGAACTCAAAAAATGTAATTTATCATTGTTTAATTCAAATGAAATGTTTCTTTTCAAATTTTCACAATGTCTTCTATCTTGCTGTTTGAAAATCAATAATGAATTCAATTGATTGGAAATGTACCTTTTGCAGCAAAATTGCTAGGGTAGTGAAATTTTGATATTAGTACCCACACTTCAAACCATGCAAAGAATCCTTCCTCTCTTGAGATTGCAGCCAAATTGCCCCAAGATGCAACCACCAGAGCCCCTTGGATCCACCTGTGCAACGGGAGCATGGCCCAATTCTGCAACAAAATAAGAAAGGGGTAATACTCATAGGCACACTGCGAACCAACAAACACCTCACACTGAAATCATCTCTTTTACAAATCCTTGTTACCCATAAATCAATACAGCAGCTTGGCAGCATCTTCAACACATCCCAAGAGCTTGAAGCAATTCATATCGGCCAATTCCATAGCCAATGCGTCAGGCTTGTCAAATTGCTAAGACCCTTGAGAAGCTTTTCACCATCCCAAAACGTTTGGCATCTTGATTGAGTGTCATGGTCCAAAGATTTGCATACTAATAAATGGATTCCTTCTTGTTCAGGGCAGCATTTTGAGTGGAGAAAGTGCATTTGAAACAACAGTCGTTGTTAGAACATTAGCATCACATTTTATCTCCTAAGACTTCAACTACCATTACTCTTTCTTGCATATCACTTACATTCTTCATTTTCCAAGTAACCCGTATGAAGGTTTTGCTTGTGACATCTCAAAGTGCACCTTCAAGTATAGAGTATGAAAGAAATAAAATATTTTAGTTGTAGTTAAGTTTTAGTACTTTTATAATAGTAGGTTGTTATTTATTATTCAACTAGTGTTACTTCATAACGAGGGTTTTTTTTGTCGTAGTAAAATTGTATTATTTTGTTCGAAATAGAGTCCATTGTTGTGTCAAAATGTACAAGACTGCATCAATTGTATTTGGATTGCATGATTAGTGATACCCTACACTTCTCGTGGTTTCTAGAAGATGAATTCACATCAAGGGGAGGCATTCTAGAAATTGAGTGTCAATGCCAAATTTCCCAAGTAGGTAGAAAATTAATTGGAGGATAAACGCACAAGAGGTTGGAGGACATTCAACAATCTCTCGTTAGTCACCAGCGACGAGGCTGTGATATAGCATTAGTGATAAAACTATCTATGCCAAAATGTTTAGAGCCAAGATCAGTTTCCAGGTGGGAGAGAGAACTATCCCATATCATTTATGATTAGAGTGGCAATGATCTATGATGGTGATTGCATACTTAACAATGAGGGCTTGGTGCTCAAGATTTTTATGTAGTAGTTGGATGTGTATGTACCCAATCACAATTCTTGGTTGTTTTTGAATGAATGTGTTTGTCCCCATTCACGAGATGGTGTAAGTTTAGAGTTTGAGGGATTGGACTATTATTGTGACCCTTGTAGGCTAATTATTGTGGATAGAGGTTTGTATGTTCCAGTTTGGTCTTCTTTTGGCTCAGATTGGACTTCGTTTGGGCTCAATTTCATATACTTACTATCTATAGTATGTCAGAAGTTGATCTAGAAGGACCCTTTCTATTTTTAGTAAGGCGGTCATATGGATAGAGGATGTAGTGGTTAACTCCCTAGTTCAGATGGTTCGTCAAAATAACGAGTATTTAATGAGATATTAATATTTGAATGGCCTTAATGATGTTTAATTATTTTGAGTTGCATTATAAAGTTATAAATTGACTTTATAATAAAGTGGGGGCCATGTTGAGGGTAATGAGTAATTAATACTCATTGATTAAAAGTATTGTTTATTAATGATATAATATAGAGTCAACAAATGCAAATGTCATATTCATTAAAGAACCTTGCTAGTTGTTGTCGGGATATTTGAATGTACCGGTTATTATATTATTAAAGTATTATGTTAGCCTCGGTCGTTAGTGATCGAGAGGTTAGAAAATTCCATCACGACGTTTCGGTCGTGGCCCTTCGGGTAGTTTATATATCCTCTCAGAGGATGGACACAAAAAGATATTATTGTATGATCATTATGATGTAAATGTACTTGCCAGTCTAGAATGATTAATGAAAGTATTTATTATTCTATGATATATTCTATGTTTATTGTATTTCCTGTACTATGTCTATGCATTATTAAGTTACCCGTGACAGTAAACATCTGGCGTCGTTGCCTAGACGTACTCAGGAAGAGAAGCGAGGAAAGGATTTATGCCCAATAATAAAAAGGCACAAGATGATGAAGCCGAGGCCGCACAGAAGGCATTGATCTCTGCGCAGCAATGTGAACGTCGGTATAGGCTGAGGCAACTTGCCAAGGACAGCTTGCCGGAGGGTTGCCCGAAGGGAACCTCGAAAGTGGTACGGAAGGTGCAAAGGTCGACGGAGAACAGTTCACTTCGCCGGAGCGTCGGAGAGTGCGGAGTAGGGAGGAACTACTCGAGGAAACACGATTGAGACAGGTCTTAATTCAGGAAGAGCGAGACCGGTTTGAAGATTTGACCCGTACACCACATGCGGAGGACCGAGACCACGAAGGGAACCGTACGGTCGAAGGTGACGGTACTGTTGGAGGTGCCAGTGACAGTACGGCCGAAGGCACTGCGAACGCACAGGCGAACCCTCTGTTGGAACCAGGAACTCCACACAGTACAGTCCCATCAGTCACGCAATTGCCGCAAGGGCAAGTGCCACCAAACCACAATACACACAGTACGCAAGAAAGGGCGGGTACGAGTGCTGGCACAGGAGGTGCCAGAGCACTGAATCCCCCGTGGACAACCATGGCGACAAGTAAACAAAAACTACCCAAGTTCACAGGCCAAACAAAAGAGGACCCGGTTCGGCATTGTCGAACCTGTGAGACCATATGGGCTGCCAACGGGGTTACCGACCAGGACGAATGGATCCGCCAGTTCCCTGCAACACGAAGGGAGGGAGCCATTGATTGGTACTCCGATGTAGACAAAACAGGCCTGACGACTTGGAATGAAGTGAAAAAGGCCTTTCAGACGGAATTTCAGTTGTTAAGGGATGACAATGAGATTCTGGCGGAGATTTACAACACCAAGCAAACGAAGAGTGAGTCTGTCCGTGCCTACGGACGGCGACTGAAGGAACTTATCGGGAAGATGGAGTCCGCCCCAGCAGACGAACTAAAGAAAAGATGGTTCGTGGAGGGACTCAAAGCTTCCCTTCGGAAGAAGATGAAAATTGTCCCTCCCACGTCATATAGTGACATGTACAACCGTGCAATGGACTTGGAGAGCGAGTGTAAGACCTCCAGGAAGACTAAGTCTTTCGATGATGAGTCGGAGACAGAAAGCAGCGAGAGCGAATCTAGTAAGAAAGTGTTGGCCCTACAAAAAGCTCTGGAACGAATGATGAAAGAACTGAAAGCCACCAAGGGGAGCTCGAGCAAGACAGAAGAAGACACTGTGTGGTGCACGGATTGCAAGGAAGCGGGCCACACAAAAGGTTCTTGTCCCAAGAAAGCCTTTTGCGACATCTGCCAAATTGCGGGACATTCCACTAAAGAATGTC
>MU223473.1:246337-256847 GCA_018584345.1 Thuja plicata
TTGGAGAGGGGTACTACGCTTGGAGGCACTCGAAGTAGGTGTTGGCTGGACGTGAGACTGTCTTGGTGGATGCACAGAGCGCTCGGGAGGAGCTAACCACTCGGTTGGAGGCAGTAGAGCGACACTTGACTCAACGTACCCAGGAGTTGGAAGCAGAGAAGGCAGCATAGGTGGCTATTGCGATCAGATTGGCTAGGGAGACAGTATTGTGTTAGCCGAGGCTACAGCTAAAACGTGTTTTTTTGGAGACCAGTTTGTTGTAGGCACAGGAGGAATATGATGTGCTGGAAAAAGAACTACGAAGCAGCATTGGTGGGGAGGGCGGCACTTCAGCTTTTTCAGGGACGCCTTCCGCCCCTTCTCTTCAGTGATTTTCTTATTCTATGTGGTGTATTTAATCTCCCTTTTGTTGTAAGTCGTCGGAGACGACTTGTTTTTTGGGGGGGGATGATGTTGTCGGGATATTTGAATGTACCGGTTATTATATTATTAAAGTATTATGTTAGCCTCGGTCGTTAGTGACCGAGAGGTTAGACAGTTCCATCACAACGTTTCGGTCGTGGCCCTTCGGGTAGTTTATATACCCTCTTGGAGGATAGACACAAAAAGATATTATTGTATGATCATTATGATGTAAATGTACTTGTCAATCCAGAATGATTAATTAAAGTATTTATTATTCTATGTTTATTGTATTTCCTGTACTATGTCTATGCATTATTAAGTTACCCATGACGGTAAACACTAGTGAAGATTCAGGGTGAGTTATTATAAAAAAACAATAAAGAAGAAAATGAAAATCATTGTGCATTTGAGAATTTGGTGTTTTGTGTGTTGAGTTTGGAACCAAGGGTTTCAGAATTCAAGAAACTGGAGAATTGTCAATTCTCAGAGTTCCAACACTTTGAATTGGTTGTAGATAACCAGTGAATTGTACAATTGAGGAATGGCTTCAATCAGAAGCCATTACTGAGCTTCAAATCATTGAAATTGGTGAAGGATCATTTAGATTTTGAACTGATTATCAGCAAATTATATTAATAAATGCCCAGCATAGCTGTAGTGGTTTAAAGAGCAAGATTGAGCATCAATAACAGCTTCCATACCTAGTCTGCCAGCCGTGATTAATTCTTGTGCCTCCTGTGAGTTTCATGGTGGTGGCGTTTGACATATAAGAGGTATTGTTTGGCTTTTAGGGTCCCTTCTTCATTTAGCTTATGCGTTTGGTGATGTCAATGGAATGTATGAAAATTATTGTTGTTTGCGGATGAAATTGGACCGCTGCGTTGAAATATCAAGTTTCCCTATCATTTGGTAAATAAATTTTAGTGTTGATATCTGCAAATAACCTTCCTTGTAAATTGCTTTGTAATGGAATAAGGAAGCATAGTTTATTGTAATCACTTTCATTCTATTGCAATACCAAAATGGAGATATAAGGAGTTTGGTTGCAAGTTGTATGACAAAATGGAGATATAAGGAGTTTGGCTGCAAGTTGTATGACAAAATTTAATAATATTGTAGCCATGATTTGCATAAGAAACATAGCATGGCAACTATTTGTCATAATGTCTTAAGGCTGTAGCTCACCACTTGCATGACTTGTTTGCATTAATGCCCTCTGGCTGTAGGTGCATATTTCAGCCATCTAGTTGCATTGGAGAGTCACATAACAGTAGTTGTCTTGTATATTCATTCTATATATGTCAATTGCACATCTTAATACAAATTCAATGATGGCATTAGCACTCTAACAACACCACAAGCTCCATTAAAAAGATTATAACAGCAAATTCAGACTTTGTATGCAAAGTTTTTGGCAATATTCCTTGAGGCTTATATCAGCATCATAAGGCTAGATAAGCAAGGGATATTACAGTGGTATCAGAGCGGTTTCCTGCCATCCTATTGGGGGTGGAAATCATTGAGCTCACACATTTGATTTTGAGTGACCAGCACTCTTGTAGTCTTTTCAGTTATGGAAAAATCCAGGAAATCAATTAATCAGGGAAACCAGTTGAATAGCATGATTATTTCCAGGAAGCAGTCAAAAGCCTTAATGAAAAACTTGGAGAATATTACGCAAAATCAAAAAAGGATGGATGAATTGCTTTCAAACCCGACAATCGTAGACAATTTAGCACAATATATGACATTCTTTTAAGGGGTCTACATCACGAAAGAAAAAATAAGCATGCCTTCGGGAATGCTTGGTGCATTTTTTATTTATTTTGCGTGTCATTTCTTTGATTGTTTTTGTTCTAACGCATGTGCTTTTTGTCTTTCTGCTTTGTGATTAACCCTTGGTGCTCTTGTTTAATTTTGCCCTCGCATGTGTGTGCCTTTATTTTTTTCTGATATGTGCCATTTAGGACTCGGCTCGCTTGTAATCCCGATCGGATTTTCTCTGAATCGTCATCTCTAGTGAATAATAATGGAAATGATGGAAAGGATAGTGCAATAAAATGGGTGAAGACGGAGTTTTTGGTGATAAATCTAAGGATCCGGCCAAACTGTCTTACTAAGCGGTTGTGGCCGAACATTCTTCTCCTGTGCATCCGGACTTGGCTTGTTTTGATGGAAAATTTTGCAGAAGGCAATTGGGGAGCAGAGGAGGAGAGCCCAACTCCAATGGAGATAGATGAGGTGATGGAAACGGGGCGGAATGGTCAGATCCAGGAGGAGGACAAGAAGGTAAGGTCCTGTCGCCTGGTGTGAAGACCCTCACTCTCGCTGAATGATGACATGGTAAAGGCTATTAAAACAGAAATATCTCATCTTAAAAGTATTGCTGTATTCTTTGTTTGTATGGATGTTAAATTCTTGCCTGGTAGAAAATTTTTGGACGATTGGTTTAACAATGTTTGGGGGGAAAAGCTTGGAATATTTGTTAGTTTTAGCAAAATGATTCAGAAAGGTTTGTTTGTTTGTTTTTCAAAATCACATGGAATGCAAGAAAGAGTTTTAAAAAAAGGATACTGTAATGTTTGTCAAACCCCGTTTAGGGCTTTTCCCTGGTCCCCTAGAAGTAATGTTGAACAAATTGTGGCCCGATCTTCTCCGAATTGGGTTGAATTAAAAGGAGTTCAGCCGGAATTTTGGCCCTTTATTCCCCATATGCTTAAGCCCATGGGGTCTGCTCTCCAACTAGAAGACTCTAGGGCTACCTTGCCGCATTTAAATGCTCGTATCCTCATTGCATTGAACCCTGAGGTGGTGTTTCCTAAAGAGATTTCGGTTGATATTGAGGGAGAGTCTTATTGTTGGGAAATTGCCATGCTTGGCAATCTTGGGGCTTGTTTTCACTGCAAGCTATATGGTCACACCAAACGGGACTGCCCGGCATTAAAAAATGTACAAAAAGCCTTTAATGTGACAGCTGCAAATGGAGCATATCCGCAGCCTGAGGAAAAAAAGGATAATGGTAATTCTCTTAATTCGAATGTTTCTAATAAAATTGTTTCTAATCTTCTGGTTCCAATGTTTTGAGCATGGGGCAAGTGGATACCATTCTAAAGCCATTGGACAAATTTGTTTCCTTAACGAACCCTCTCTTTGAAGAGGAGTTCGAGGTTCGACCTGCATGCCAAGCTGGAAACTTAGTGCCCCCCAACCCATTCGGGTGCCAACCTTAATATATTCCTGTTGGTAGAGAGAAAGTTAATGGTGATGATACCCTTACCAAAAATGTGCAGCAATTAGCCCTGGATAAGATATGATATTGCAAAAAAAAACAAGAATCTTGAACATCACTCTGTTGAACAGACCATAGTATATGCTGACCCCAAGCCTTTTGTGCAAGAATGCAACCAAAATTCTCAAATTGTGCCCTTTGAGCAAGGTGGTCAAGATTTGATGGAAGTCGGGTTTACTGAAGTTGTCAGCAAAAAGAAAAAGAGGAAGACATATGAGAGGCAAAACAGTGCAAAAAACAATGAGCGAACCAACAAGCTTAAGAGCTCTGAAATTCCAGAATGTTTTAATAGATCATGCAAGAACCAAACTCTTCCCTAAAGTTAATCATGAATATGCACATTCACAGTTGGAATATCAGAGGGCTTGAAATGCCAGACAGAAAATATTTTCTTAGAAAGATGTGTAATAAACTGCATAGGAAGGACATTATCTGCCTGGAGGAGATTAAAGTTATTGGATACCATGCCTTTATTAACCTAAAGTTTCTATGGGATAAAGCCACCTACTTGTACTCTAGGCATGACAGAGGAAAGGGGGGTTGGCTATCCTGGTTGGTCCACAGTGGATTAATAAAATGATCTCCAATGGGGTATCTCCCTGCCAACGGGCTCAATGGGCCACTTTTAGATCTAATAACAAATTAGGGGTCTGCAACATCTATGCCCCAAATGATTATCGGGACAGGGCTAGCCTATGGGATTGGTTGGCATGCAATCTTCCTGATGCTTGTTGGAGATTCATTGGGGATTTTAATATGATGGAGAATGGTGATGACAAGTCGGGGGGAGTTAAACATTCTTGGAAAGGGGATGAAATTTTTTTTCTAGGCCAAACTTAAAAGAAGATTTAATATCAGTGATCCTCTAGAAAAGATGAAGAAAGAATATGATAGTATTTGGTTCACTTGGTGCAATAACCAGTCCAACAAGCATAGAATATATTGTAGGCTGGATAGAATTTATGTGGAATCCTCTATGTTCAGTTTTGCACATCCTCTCCTCTATGTTTAGTTTTGCACATCCTCCGGGAAAGGCTCCTATTTGTGTATCTCCAACAAGTATATTTGACACTCCCCCATTTCTACCTACATTGCATTTAAAGAGTCCCTGTCATAGAACAGTATACATCAGAGGAAAAAATATTCAAGCTTAAAGATAATCATGACACATTATGACACATTGGAGGTCATCAAAACAGTTACCTATCTCTCCAAATTTTTTAGCCTTTGGTCCTCTCCCAGAGAGAAGTGGGATCAATTGGTTGAAGTGTGGAAAAATATGTTTCAAATCATAGGAACGAAGGAAGCCAAAAATAGGAGGCAGGAAGAGTGGTATACCAGAAAAAGATCAATGAGTCTGAAAAAGATCTTCAAGTTAAGGGTAATGACAATAACCCAGAACAAGAGGTGATCACCTCTAAAGTGCAGGTAGAGAGTTCAAAACTATAAGATCCAAGGGCAGAAAACTAGAGCTAAGGCAAGATGGCTCAAGGAAGGTGACAGAGGGTCCAAGTATTTTTTTAATCTTATCAGAACCAAACAGAGCAGGGAAGAGATTACTGGGATTCAGGTGGAGAATGGGTATACTAGTGACAACAAGGAGATATTGAATACATTTGCTCAATTCTATAAAGAATTGTTTGCTTCAGAATATGGCTCTGATAACCAGAGAGCAATGCACCAATGTGTCAATCCTATCCCTAGAAAAGTGACTAAGGAGCAAGCAAGGATTCTAAGCCAAAAGATTGAGGATGCCATAGGCTCCATGGCCAATGGGAAATCCCTTGGCTTGGATGGTCTCCCGACTGAGTTCTACAAACAGAATAAAGATTGGATCTCTTGTGAATTGGAGTTGTATGAAGATGCTTATGCGAAAGGCTCTCTTGGGAGAAATGTTAATAGATGGGTAATCAAGCTTCTTCCAAAAAATGGGGACAAATCCCAAATCAAAAATTGGAGATCAAATACTTTACTAAACCTATCATACAAAATTATTGCCAAACTCTTGCCAGGAGAATTTCTGACATGCTAAGTCAAATTGTCTTTGTTACCCAAACTGGTTTCATTAAAGGCAGATACATTTTAAAAAATCTTATCACAAGTTGGGAAGCTATGCATTGGGCCAAAATCGATGGGCAGAATGTGGCTATGATGCTATTGGATTTTGAAAAAGCGTATGACAGGATTGAGTGGTCGTTTGTACTTAGCATGTTGAAGGCATTTGGGTTTCCATTGTACTTTTGTAACTGGGTTGCCATATTGTTCAGAGATTCATCTACAATGATAGAAGTTAATGGTGACTATTATGATCCAATCCCTCTCGGCAGATCTATATGACATAGGTGTCCCCTGGCACCAACATTGTTTGTTATTGTTGTTGATACTCTTTTCTACATTCTTAAGGCTTCAATGCTTGGTCCCTCTGTAAAAGGTATTACATTGCCAAATAAGGAAGACTTAATTATTGAGCAGTTTGCAGATGATAAAGTGTTGTTTGTTGATTTGGCAGAAGATAATTTTGATAATTTGCTTAATAGACTTCAATTCTTTTGCCTAGCCTCAAGAGCAAAAGTTGTCCCCCACAAATCCACTTCGCTAGGTTGGTCAGAATCACCTCCTCCTTGGCTTCTTGAAAGAGACACGCAGTGGTCTGGGCCATCCATTGTTGATAGGTATTTGGGTATACCTTTTGATATTGACCCTTCTATCAACGACATGTGGCCTTGGATATATATAAAAATTGAGAATAAGCACTTAAAGTGGCAAACACATATGCTCTCAGTTGTTGGCAGAGCTTTAGTGGTGCAGAAAGTGTTGTCTTCCCATGCAGTTTATTATGCCTTTGGCTGTTTGTTTGCCAAATATCAAACCAATAAGTTGGAAAGAATATTGAGGGAATTCCTGTGATCTGATGGGCTCGGGAATAGGAAAAGGCATTGTGTCAAATGGGAGTGGTGATGCAGCCTGAAGGAGATGGGAGTTTTTGGATTGAGAGATTTAAAGACTCAGGGAATTGCCCTAGCCTCTAAATGGATTGTCAAAGCTTCGATTGGCAATGAGCCATGGAAAGTATTGGTTAGGAATAACTTGTTGAGATCTACCATAAAAAGGGGGGAAACAATGGAAAGATATCCCTATATGTGATAGTCTTTGGTAATTTTGAGATAACGGTTTTTGGCTCATGTGTTTTTGCTTCCCTTTGGAAGGCTTGGTGTCAGGTTAGGTCTTTGCTCTGTTCAAGGAGTGTTGCTAGAAGAAATCCTACTTATGCTGTGATGGACATGTCTAAAGGTGTGGCACATTTCTTAAGGATAAACCTCTTGCTTTAACACAAGGTTGCTCTCCCAAGATATGGTATAGTAAGGGCATCTCCCTTATTCACGATATCATGGTTGACAACCGGCTGGGCTCTTGGGAGGAAATAAGTAATAAATTCAAAATCCCTGGTTCCCAAAAGAAAACTTACAATTTGATTTATAAAGCTGTTAGCAGATTTTTTCCTAGTAAGATTATGAATTCGTTGCAATTTTTGGATCAGATTAAACGGGCTGATGGTATGGTGTTTGGTGAGTATTCTAGTAAGCAAACTTATAAAATGTTAAAAGAGGATTCGGGCATTATCAATAGAATTAATCATATCTGGGGTTATATCTGGTCGAGTTCTAGATAGCACACTGTTTTTTATTTATTCTGGCATTCTCCTATTGACCCTAAGAAGGCATGTTTTAGATGGATTCTATTACTCAAAAAACTTGTTGGTTCCACTCTTTCTTCTATTGGTTTATAGTTTCTTAATTGTTCCATTTGTAACTGACTTGAAACCTTTGAGCATTTGTTTTTTGAGTATAAGTTTGCATATAAGGTCTCGTCTTTGTTTTTTGGTCACCCCATCACCTGGAATTGTAGACCCAGTCTCTCTTGGCATGAGATACTTGCAAGGTTTGTGGAAGCTTTTGATTTCAAATTGAATTAGTTTTGGTTTACTCTAACTACAGAAATATTGTACTCATCTGGAAGAATAGAAATGAGGAAATCTTCCTAAATAAGAAACGGGATCTTACTGAGTTTAACTTCAAACTCACTCATTTCTACATAATGTCACATGCCTCTTCCATCCTTGAAGTGCCCAGGGATAGACTCCTCACTTTGGTGAGGGAAGGAGCAAGGATCATCTTACAAAAAGACATACAAACTTCCAACTACTTTGAAGAACACTCAGAGATGTTGAACAAAGATGAGTTGGAGAATCTGAAAAATGTCATTAGAGAGAAGCAAAACAACATTGAACAAGAGAATTTCAGGATCAGAGAACTGAAAGATAGGAATGATGCAGCAGGTGATGACGTAGCAGGTGATATGGCATCCCACAGGGATCATCCATGGATCCCCCCTATTAAGAACTATGTTGAACACAATGTTGAATACAAGGGCAGCAGTAACGATGGATGGGAATAATATTACAGTCGAAAAAAAATCAAAAGCTTTTGATCAGTTCCCTTTTTGGTTATTAGAATATGTAATTAGATGTATATCTCTTGTAATTGTCCAATGTATATCCTTATGTAAAATGCATATAAGGTATACTGATCTCTAAGGAGAAAAACTGATCGATAGGAACATAATTTTTGTCTGTCGTTATCTTTTGATCCCGATACTGCTAATGAAATAAAGTTGATAATCTATTTTAATAGAAAAAAAAGGAAGCAAACACTTATTCAAATAACAATAAAAGTTCTGATTTTTATGAAAGCAGTCCCTTGCTTGAGCATGATGATCGAGTTGATGTCAGGGCAAGTGCGGAGGATGTTGTGGGTGTCCCCTTGAGTGTTGACACGCAAGAGGGAGTGTCAAATATAAAGATTGCCTGGAAAATATAAGCTATAACAATTCTGATTTTGATGACAGCAGTGAGTTGTGTTTGCATCAGCCTAAAACAACAGAGATTTCACATGTGGGTGATGTTGGTACTCGAGATTTGGGTACTAATGATGTCATTTATGAGGAAGACTCATGATGCAGTGAGTCTGATTTTTCATATCAGACCTTAGAAAATGAATCTGAAAATTCATTTATTGGTAATAGGTCTCAGGATCCGACTTTGAATGGACATGGAGATAGAGTTTGAGCGGAGGCGTGTAAAGATATTGACATATCAGCAGCTTCTACCCTACCTGTTGAGCCATTCGTTGAGATGCTTAGCAGCAATACCTCGGTTGTTGATGTGTGTGTTGATGATAGCACACATGATGCTACTTATCATGAGGTGAGTGATGTGGATATAACCTCATATCACAGTGCAAATTGTGGGTCAGAGAGTTTGCATGGTGGTCATGGATTTCAGAGACATCATTTGGCTAGGTGTAATGACCCCAAATAGGGTCTTACTTAATTTTCTCTCAATATTCCCCATTAGGGTTTAGATTGCACTTGGGAATGACAATTTGTAATGTTTCATACTAGGAGGATGCCAATTCCCAATAATTATCATATGCCATTATGCATTTAAATCATATTATATTAAGAATAATCTGTAATTCAAGCTCTAATTCCTTACTTCAGTCCTAATCACAAACATTAAGAAAGATGGTAGAGTTACTATGCTAGGATGTTTGCACTGTCTACACATGGATTCCCTCAAGCCTCTACCTATCTCAGGATCTTTCCATCATGTGACCTGATTTACCCGCCTCTTCCTACACACACTCCCTATCCTCTTATTTGTAATTAGGGAGTAATCAAGAAATAGACCAAGTATATATTTATTACTTATTTATTAATATATTTGAGTTATTTCATGTTTTGTAATATAAGTTTACTTCATAACAATATTAATGTATTTCATAATCTATTATTTCAATGGTTATTTCATAACTTATTATTCCCAACTTTATTTCATATTATTATTAATATCTAATTCATGAAGTCTTATAAACGAATTAACTTAAAGAAAGATATACTTACCTTCTTTTCACCTACATCTCCTACATTTTCTCCTTAATTTTCTCCTACACTTGCTCCTTGATTTTCTCCTATATTTCTTCTCTTGTTTTCCAGTTAAATAATCCCCTCCCTTATTATTATTTTTAATATTTTTCTTCCTTTGTTTTTTTTCTATATTCCTCCTATATACCTGTATATGGTAAAGGTCGCGACTTCTCATTTCATCGCTTGGTTTATATTTAGAATTGTATTTTATATTTAATATATTACATTAATTAATTTATATTATGTCTATTGTTAATCATTAATAAATGATATCTTAATACATTTTTTATATATTGCTAATAATATATTATTATCATAGATTGTTTATTATATTAATAAATTATTATTATATAATTCATTTATAATATATTATCATTCTTATATACGATTAATTGTTATTATCTTAATCATAGTTCAAAATATCGGTATTGGCAACTTATCGCCAAGGGAAAGAAAAATATCGGAGATAAGTCGAAAACTTATCAGGAAAATATCGGGAACTTTAAAACTTGATTAAATTTAATTAGAAATGCATTTTGTTTGAAAAATTCAATAAGAAGATGCATCTAATGAGTCAGTAAATGAGTAAACAAACCAAACAAGCTGATCTAGATATATATAAATGCAAATAGGGTACAAAATCGCATCCTCATGTGGAATGTTGATGGTTGGTTGTAATCTCCCCATTTTTGTCAGCATCTGAGTTAAGAGATTAGCCTATTATTGTGATCCTCGTAGGCTAATTATTGCGGATAGAGGATCTTCTAAGGCACAGACTTGGCTTGGGAGGGTCTTGTCTTCCCCACAATTCAGTAAGTTACAGGTTGGTCT
>MU223473.1:259380-294696 GCA_018584345.1 Thuja plicata
AAATTTTAGTGGCCAAATTATTATTAAATCATTAAATGGCTTATTATAAAGTTATAAATTAACTTTATAATTTTACTTAAGTTGAGGGTTGAGTCATCATTGGAAGGGGCCATTTATTTAATTGATTTTAGCCTAAGTCGCATTAATATAATGATACTTTATTATAATAATGTTTTTAAAGGAAGTTGTTAAAAAAAGAGTTTTGTTGAGTGGAATTCATTTGAGAAACTTTTGTTTTTAAAGGAAGTTGTTAAAAAGGAGTTGAGTTGAGTGGAATTCATTTGGGAAACTTTTGTCAATAGAGGATTATAAATATGAGCCCATTTGATGAGAAAAGCATCGATTATATTTTATTAAAACTTGGTCTGGAGAATCACTTCTCATTTATCCGAGCCCTTGCTGATTTAAAAGGGTCAAATTAGTTACAGAAGACTGATTCTTCTTGGGACTAATCCTTGATAGATCGTTGTTGTATGATATTTCACTCCTTCATCATGTTGTTGTATACGTTGAAGAAATTCTGATTCCGGATTATTCAATTGAACTGAGAACTGCCTAAGAGTTCATGTGGCATCGAATGTTGAAGGGAAATTGTGCGGATTCTGGAATGGCATGTTGAGCCGTCTTTTCATCAGCACCTTGATTGTGTTAAGGCTGAGTCTGATTGAGATCCCAGCGTAGGCTAAGGAGCTAACGCGTGAGGGTAGAGCTGTGAAGACCAGTCGCGGCAGGAGGACAGGCTGCCGCATTGATGCAGGAGATCATTTAGCACCGCGGGTACCAGTCGATTGCCATCAAGCGCCACAAAACTACTAGCAGAAGTCACACGGGTGGTGTTTGCAGACTTCTATCGAGTCCCACGTCAACCATCAACCATCTAAGGAGGGACGTCAACTTGTAGTCATCGAAAACACAGTCAACCGCAACCAACAGTATAGATTGCGGAAATAAGCCAGGTACATTTACCATTTATTTTTATTTTTTAAAAAGGCAAATAAGTAAATCGCTATTAAGAGTTGTAATGTTTCGTTTGAATAAAACAGTTAGTGCATTTTGAATAAGTCAGAACTACAGATTTATTATTGAAATACATTGTCTTCTAAAATTTATCATCGCTATGGATTCCAAAAGGATATGAAAATTGATTGAAATAAACATTCAGCGAATTCAAATATTAGCTTACTCTGGAAAAGATAGAATTTCAGTTGATTTAATTGATTGGCCAAATCCGGCTCATTACATTGGTAACCATAGTCTGATAGTCTAAAGACTCTAAACTCTAAAGAAAAACTTAAAATAGCAAATAGTCTTGGTAAAACATTCAGCAAATGTCAAGTACAATATCAAAATAGTCTAACTCTACATCTTCCTCTTCCCACGAGCTCTACTAAAAACTACTGGAGTGGGAGGGAGTCTAGCCCTAGAACTCTGATGTGGTTGTGGCTGTGCCTCCTCCCTCTGCACAACTAGTCGTGACTGGACCTCCACCCTGGATGTAGATGTTGTTGATGGTGGCAATGACTCCTCATCATCTGAATCCTCCTCAGTGTCACTGTCCTCATCCTCCTCAATGTCATCCAATCTTGTTGCGAATCCACCCTCCTCCATAGCCTGCCTCTCCAAATCATAGATTTCATCCTCTGTGAACAATGGAGGCTGCTCCTATGATGTCCAATCGCAGTAAGGATCTATGTCATCTAAATCAAGTGGACCAGCTGGTGTTGCCTCTGCTTTTCTTATGCGCAATCGAAGGTTATATCGCACAAAGACAAGGTCATTGAGGCGTTTTTTTGATAACTTGTTCCTCTTCTTTGAGTGAATGGCCTCGAACAAGCTCCAATTGCACTCACAACTGGATGAACTACAAGGCTGACATAAGATTCAGAGGGCAAATCTCTGCAGATTTGGGGCATTTCCACCCCAATTTCGCCACCAAGTATCTACAAAATAAAATATTAAAGAGTTAGAAAGCAACTTGAAAACATATTTAGTAACTTAGCATTTATCTACTTATGCATGTGAAAGACTCCAAAAATCCAAATATTGTGCCTGGGGTTTGAGAATTTCATCCTCTCTTTGCCACATCTGAAGAGAATAGCTTGCTTGTCGGATTATGGTACACCTCCAATTCGGCCACAATGAGGTCTCTCACCTGAACATCGGGTACCATGCTCTGAATGCAATCAATGAGGCCCTCCATGACCTCTCCATTGGGATCTGAATGCTCTGAATGCAATCAATGATGCCCTCCATGACCCCGCCGCATGAATGGGTTGATGGAGCTGATTGTTCCACCTCTTATCAATAATTTCCCATATGGGGTCAAATTTGAGGCTATTCCCCATGTAGAAATTTTTAATAGCCTCTTTGGCCCTATCCATGGCCTCATAAATATAACCCATTGGGGTTTGATCCCCATCTACCAGGCGAAGAACTCTAACCATGGGCTCTGACACCTACAATTGAAAAGTAGAAAAAGATTATTATTAATCATTAGAGACTAGAGTTACAAATTAATAATGAAAGACTTGATTCTTGAATACAAAAAAAATAAATATTCAATTTTTTAAGTTTGCAAGTTACCTTCACAATTTCTGTAGCAGTTTGTGCAAATTGGTTGTTGAAGACAATGCATGCAACACTTTCTTCATCTAGCTTCCTTGAATAACTTAAGTCTAGCCATGGTTGACTCACAAACATTTGCTTCAAAGCGCTCAAAGAATTAATAATACTTTGCAATGTTAAGAAAATTGTTGCAAACCTTGTGACCCCCGCTCTAACCAACTCCTTCCCTTGGGTGTGTTCTCTCATCAAGCAGAGAACTCAAGGATGATTGTAAATGTATTTTGTTATCTTTCTTGCATCCTCTACAATCGGTCTCACCCAATCCAATTTTCCTATGTCCTCCAAAAGAAGGTCAAGGACATGCGCTGCACAAGGAGACCAAAAAAATGTAACATATTTTTCTTGGAGGATCTTGCCCGCTGCCACATAATTTGCTGCATTGTCGGTTATGATTTGCACTACATTCTCAATCCCCACCTCCATCACAACTTGCTCTAAAATTAGAGCCAAAGTTTCAGCTGTCTTTACCTTGTTGGCATCCAAGGATTTCAAAAAGACCACTTCATCCTTGCAAGAAATCAAAAAATTGATGATGGTACGGTTTTTTCCATCCATCTAAAAGAATGGTGCAGCCAAATTGTTTCCATTGTAATTTTTGGTCTTCTACCACATCTTTGGCCCTAGTAATTGCTTCTTTGAGCAACCTACATGCACAGAGTAAAATTAATGTTCATTGTTAAGTTACAAGTACACAAATTTGATTTAAAAACTAACTCTTATTCAACAAAAATAAGTAAAAGTTGTAAAAGTAAAACTGTAAAATATTTAAAAATTAAAACAAGTGAACTAACCTCCCACTCAACTTTGAAGGAGAAGGCACCTTGTAGCCCTTTCCCATCACAGTACATCCTGTCACAAAATTCAGCCAATGGGGACTTGCAGCAACATTGAAGGGGATGTTGTTGAAATACCAAAAATTGGAACATTGAATGTCAACTTGCCGATGCACCTCACTGTTCCACCCAGTAGCCTCCAATGATGGTTGTGCACCAGGTGTATTTCTATGCACAAAATAACTATCTATAGAAGATTTTTGTGGCATAGATGATGGTAGTCTACTAGAACCAATAGAAGTGGTGGCCGAGCGGATGGTAGATTTGCGGATACGTGGGCCATGAAGAGAACCCACTATGCCCTCAAGTGCTTCTTCTTCGTCTAAGCTGACTGGGATACTTGGTCACAACCCACATTATTTCATTATGATCATTGTTTTAGCAAAATCCAAACTAATAATGGTGATTAGAAAATAATAAATGATTCTTAAAAAGGAAACAGTGGGATACCTTGAGATTCAAAAATGGCTGCCCTCATGGCCAATTTTCCTCTTTCCCTTTGCAACTTTTTCTCTTCTCCAACAGCGAGTAAGGCATTCATCTCTCTCTTTATTTCTTTTGTGGTAGCCACACAAACCCTTGTATCATGCCTTGTGATCCCTCCAAGGTGGTATTTCAAATGAGATATGCCTCCACTAATTAGCTTTTCACATTTTATGCATATCACAGTATTATATCCAGGTCCTTCAAAGCAATATTTTCATGCCTTGTCTCTAGCCCCTTTAGGACGTGTACCTACATATCCAGATGGACATGCGTCTAATGGGGTACTAGCAGACCCTGCGACTGACCCAGTTGTGGAGCTATCCCTATCTGCCATTTTAATGTAATATCAACCTACACATACAAATTGAAGGCACAAATTTAGAAACAAACTAAATTGGTTTAAAACTTTAAATAAGTCTAAACATAGCTAAAACTTGAAAGAAAAAAACAAAAAAGTGTTAGGTTATGAATTTTTTAAGAAAATATGAAATTATTGAGAAAACATTGAAAACGTTTGCAAAAATTGCTAAAAAAAGGTGTTAGATCTTGTTTATTACACTCTAAAATGAGTGAGTACATTGGAAATGTTATTATAGAGTTTGTATAAACTTAGATGCAACTATGACAAGACAAAATGATTTAAAAGTCGAAAAAAAAAGATTTTTTGAAAACTTACTTGTGAATCTGAATTTGCTTGAAAAATCTCTTCGAATCTGCTTCAAATCCACAACAAATCGCTCTACAACGCTCTAAATCAAGTTCTTTCTCCTCCAAACCCTTTTTTTCCTTCCCAAACTAGTATTTGCAAACAAAAAAATGTGTTTTGACCTTTTTTGGGCCGTCAGTTCCTATAAGCGGACTGCGGCCGATATTTTCAATGTTTATCGCGATATTTTAGCAAGTTATCGCAGATATTTTGGGCGATATTTTTGCAACTTTTCGGCGTGATAAGTTTGGCACGAAAGTTACAGGGTTTATCGAGGCCAATAACTTCTCATGATAAGTTTACTTATCGCAGAGAAGTCTATGATATTTCAATCTATGATCTTAATAGTAGATTATATTATTAAATGCTATATTATTGTAATAAAATTATATCATTATTAATAATATATTTCATTGCCCATTAATAATATATTATTATTTTACATATTGTTAATTATTATAATATCATATCATATTATTTATTTATTTGTCTATTTCTAATATTACTATTAATTTTCATTTATTACTAATATTATGTACAATATTATTAATAATATATCCTTCGTTAAATCATAATTTAAAATTATATATATTTAAATAATATATATTGAATCTATTTATATATTCATTAAAATATTATTATAACTATTTTATCTTATTTATTTACTTATCTTTTATTGTCATGATCAAGGGGCTAAACGAGGGACATGACAATCCTTCCCTCCCAAAATTGCTTGTCCTCAAGCAATGACTGTTTATACAAACTTTTCTTGTAGATTCAACATACAAAGTATACACTAGGATGGAAGAAGACGAAAGGTATGCATGGAGTAGACATCTTAATGCATGAAGACACGAAGTATGCGCAAAGTAAACACATGAATGCATGAAGACATGAAGCATATATGAAGTAGACATATGAATGCATGAAGACACGAAGCATACACAATGTATACACATAATGCAATCATTGATAAAACCCTATAATTCAATAGGTTAGGAAAATTTATTTCATGACTAAGCCCTTGACTCCATAATCCTAACAAGGAACACAAATTAGAATATATAGATCCCCTATCTAAATAGCTTGCTTAGATTCCTGAAAAAATAGAAATATATCAATTAGAATAAAATATAATTATTTATCTATTTATGGCTTTCATTATTAAGTGATTTGTAGTTTAAAATTTTTGGATGGTTAGCGGAAAGGGCCAAGAAGACCCAAAGGAGCCCTTAGGCAGAACCTTGATCACATTCCAAGAATTCCCCTTAATTGTAACTCCAGTGAGTGCTTGCCATCCCTAACACACCCTTATCTTATTAAAGGAAGATGTGTCTTGCAGCAGAGCTCTTTGGCTCAATAAGTTAAACCCTAGGTATACATATCCTATGTAGTTTGGAGACCAGCCCTATTCCCTATGTCTTAATGCAGGGCTTTTTGACTCGATAAGTCCAAACCCTAGGTATACATATCCTATGTAGTTTAGAGACCAGCCCTATTCCCTCTTACCTGCCTAATTCATCTTTCCCATTCAAGTTGTGCTCTTAAATTGTTATTTACTTAGTAGTTGTGTATACATTATTTGTCTGGGTTGGACATCTTAGGGTTGGCCAAGGAGACCTCACTAAGCCCCGGGCAGAACCCTAGTCCCTTGTCCAACAACTTCCCCCGATGTGACTTCAATGGGTGCTTGTCGTCCCTACCCATACCTCAACCTTCAAATAATTATCTCATCACAAAGGAATGTCAGGACATTGTAGTGGGGTACTTTGGCTTGATTAGTCTAAGCCCAAGAGTGGAATGTATCCCTCTTGCCTTAGCGATCAACCCTATACCCACTTACCTACCTGGTCCTCCCTCCAACTATGATGAAGTAAATTGATAGTTCATTGTGTGACTAAGATAATATTCAAAAGAATATGGCAATCTTATTAGTCTTAATCATTCAGATATCTATTTTGTATTGATTGATAAGTTTATTCAAGTAATGCATCAATTGGAAATTATCTTAATCATCATATTCAATGATGCGTACCTATTTCTTGATTCTTACCTCATCTTTGTAATCAATCTTTGTTCTTATATGCAGATCACTATTTTATCTTTACCCTGCAGGATGGCAAGATCATGCTCTGATACCACTGTAATGACCCCAAATAGGGTCTTAATTTTCTCTCAAAATTCCCTGTTAGCCGTAGAGTTTACATTATGTTGTGTTAGTTATATTATGTGTAGCCGACAGTACTCAATTACTACCGGACGGCAGTTGGGAATCGGTGGTGACGTTCGGTCACACCCCTTCGGAGAGATAGTACATTGCTTATATAAACCCGAAGGGGTGTGACCGAACGTCACCACCGATTCCCAACTGTCGTCCGGTAGTAACTAAGTACCCTCAGCTACACATAATATAACTAACACAGCATAATGTAAACTCTACGGCTAAAATTCCCCATTAGGGCTTAGATTGCACTTGGGAATGACAATTTGTAATGTTTCATACTAGGAGGATGCCAATTACCAATAATTATCATATGCCATTATGCATTTAAATCATATTATATTAAGAATAATCCGTAATTCATAATATACAATCAAGCTCTCATTCCTTACTTCAGTCCTAATCACAGACATTAAGAAAGATGGTGGAGTTACTATGCTAGGACGTTTGCACTGTCTACACATGGATTCCCTCAAGGCTCTACCTATCTCAGGATCTTTCCATCATGTGACCTGGTTTACCCACATCTTCCTACACACACTCCCTATCCTCTTATTTGTAATTAATGAGTGAACAAGAAACAGACTAAGTACATATTTATTACTTATTTAATAATATATTTGAGTTATTTCATGTTTTGTAATATAAGTTTACTTCATAACAATAATATTGTATTTCATAATCTATTATTTCAATGTTTATTTCATATACATTATTTCATAACGTATTATTCCCAACTTTATTTCATATTATTATTAATATCTAATTCATGAAGTCTTATAAACGAATTAACTTAAACAAAGATATACTTACCTTCTTTTCACCTACATCTACATTTTCTCCTTGATTTTCTCCTATATTTCTTCTCGTCTTCCAGTTAAATAATCCCCTCCCTTATTATTATTTTTAATCTTTTTCCTTTGTTTTTTTTTCTATATTCCTCCTATATACCTGTATATGGTAAAGGTTGCGACTTCTCATTTCGTCGCTTGGTTTATATTTGGAATTATATTTTATATTTAATATATTACATTAATTAATTTATATTATGTCTATTGTTAATCATTAATAAATGATATCTTAATACATTTTTTATATATTGCTAATAATATATTATTATCATAGATTGTTTATTATATTAATGAATTATTATTATTATAAAATATATTATCATTCTTATATACGATTAATTGTTATTATCTTAATAGTAGATTATATTAATTTAAATGCTATATTATTGTACTAAAATCATATCATTATTGATAATATATTGCATAGCCCATTAATAATATATTACTATTTTAGATATTGTTAATTATTATAATATCATAGCATATTATTTATTTATTTGTCTATTTCTAATATTACTATTAATTTTCATTTATTAATAATATTATGTACAATATTATTAATAATATATCCTTTGTTAAATCATAATTTAAAATTATATATATTTAATAATAATATATATTGAATCTATTTATATATTCATTAAAATATTATTATAACTATTTTATCTTATTTATTTACTTATCTTTTATTGTCATGATCAAGGAGCTAAACGAGGCACATGACATTGGGCAACTAAAGGTGAATGACAATCAAATTGCCACACCCATTGAGCAGTTTGATGTTGCTCGACAGATGTGGGCTACCTATGGTTGGAGTACTCCTGTGACGGATGAGCATTATGATGGTAGCCTTTCCCTTGCAGAGTTTCATACACTTCGAGAAGCCATCGGAATAATGAAACAAAACTATTTACAGTTATTGGCTGATAGAGACTATCTTCTTGAGTGGGGTTGCACTTGTTATGATGCGTTGACGGGAAAGAAAGATGAGGTAGATGAGCTCACTCATGAGTTAGGGGTGACTATAGATTCTTTGGGGAGCACCCAGTTGGCCCTTCAAGAGTCACAGTCACAGTTAGATGAGGTTACCGTGAAGTTGAGTTGAGCACAGTCTTCACCATCTGCGGTTACAGTATAGTTTCCTACAGTGGCAGTTGGTGATGATTTGATATCCACAGCTTGTAGAGAGGATGTGGCTACATCCTTCACAGATTCAAGTGCAGTAGTCTTAGTTGGGATGAGTACTTTCGTTGGGAGCAGTAGACAGCCACTTATTGCATCAGATTCTCCAGAGGTGAGCACGATGACAGATGATTCAGGTCAGATTGTTGGTAGCTCTTGTGTGGCAATGGTGGATTCTCACGAGAGTTGTGTGTTGGTACACGACACTAATCCATCATCTTCACAGGAGATTCACAAGGTGTCATCTGGTCGGGAGTATGGCTCTCATGTTGATTTGTTTCCCTCTCCTAGAAGCAAATCGAAAACTTCATCTCATGCAGTTGATGGTGGTAGACAGCTTGTTGTGTCACGGATTCAGAGAGATCAGCTGAGGGTTGCTGGAGAACGGGTTGATTCTACCTCATATTGTTTTTACTGCACAAATTCATTTATTGAGTAGCTACTTGAGAGTTTGTTGCTTCAGGAGGGACCATTTGGAGTCACTGAGGATACTCTCATCCGAGGTTCACACGGCATTTGGCATTTGGTGGGAGCGGTTGCAGATACTCTGACTACAATGCTTACACAGGGATTTTGTGGTTGGGTTTGCAGAGAGAGTTACGAGAGACCCTGCCCAATCAGTCGTTCAGGGTCAGAGATTGGAGCCATCTTTTGATTCTCGAGTTGTTAGTGATGAGACATTGACAAAGATTGGAGCCTTTTACCATGACTACACAGTGAGGAGTGCTCGTCATTTTTCTTTTGATCCACATGTAGAGGACTGGGTGATGTGTCGATGTGGATTGGCTCCAGGATTATACCATCCTTTGTGGGATGGGTATACGCCATCTTCCGTAGATGGAGTCAGTAGTTGCAAGTTGGCGGGGGGCTACTTGCAGAGTGATCACACCCATGGCAGGTTAGCAGAGGATGGATTTCTTATCCATGGAGGACTAACAGAGTGTAGCGTGAGATTTGGTGTAGTAGGTGCTACTAGATATTCTCACCCCCTTATGATGAATGGATGTGAGTTTCATTTATACTGGGATCCAGATGGTGACTGTTAATGAATTGTAGCTTCGATCGGATTAGTCCTATCGATGAAATCAAATGCATAAAAGGCCTATCGGCCTTGAGCATTTGATCTCTATCATTTCTGTATAATGCTCAAATTGATTGTTATGATTATGGTTACCAGAATGCATGATTAATAATTAGTAAATAATAATTATGTATATATATAATATATTAGTGTATACATATATACATGATTGAGATTAATATAATAATTACAAATCCTACTATTGATATTAATCAAATTGAGCATTGATATTTAGTATCGACATTTTATATATATCAATATTGTTGTGTATCCAAATGAATATCAATATCATAAGTATCGATTATAATATCAATATCAATATCATGCTATATCGATATTAAGTATTGAATATAATATGAATACCGATATTATATTATATCGATATCGTTATGAATCAATTATATTATAGTCGATAATGAGTATCGACTTCATATTAATCGATATCATACTGCAGTCGATAATGAGTATCGACTTGGCACAAACATTGCTCATGATATTGAGTCAGCATTGATTATGAATCGGTATCACAGCAAACATATGGTCTAAGAATTAGTTACGTAGGACAGGTCTCACAGAGACATGTCCCTACATAAACTATGTTTATGTAGAGACATGTCTCTACGAAGACATGCCTCCACAATCATATATATACTGATCGATCTATGTATCATTGGAAGTACGAAAATCAATAAGTGCAAGCAAGGTACAGCAGTGAATAATAATATATTATTCAAGATCGATATTGTTATATCTCAGCATCATAGTAGTAAAGATATTAAAGATTATAATATGTAAATATTAAATTCATATTGAATTTATATTATATATGTACAAGTTCTAATTGAGTGATATTATTATCAACATATAATATAGAATCTGAATATACATTTGGTGATCAGTGATTAAAATTAAAAGAATTCCTATAACCTATAAATCTTACCAAAGTTTAACATGGTATCAGAGCTAGCATAGGAAAGATCCGATCAGATAAATTAGAGAAGAAAACTAACCACCAATAAAATTCCATAAAACTTATAACTAAGCAAAATGGTGAATGGAGTTAGATTCGAAGATAGACTTCAAGGAGTTAGAAACTTTGTTTCATGGAAATTTAGAATAATGACGGCACTAAGGGAACATGAATTGAACACATTTGTGGAGAAGGTTGTACCTATACCAGATGACAATGATGAGAAACTTCTATGGACCAAGAACAACAGCAAAGCTATGAAGATTCTAGTGGATGCAGAGAAGGACCACATAGTTCCTATCATATCCAAATTAGATATTGCATATCAAATGTTCATAACTCTAGAGAACATGTATGAGATAAATAATATTAGCAAGGCCCTTGCCCTAAAAACACAACTCCACCATGTCAAGATGAACAAAGGAGAAACTATAATGTCCTACTTCATGAGAATAACTGAGATAAGGGGTCAACTATCTACTATTAGTCACCAAATTGATAATAAAGAATTATCAATGTTGGTTCTCAATGGATTACCTACATCTTGGGAAGCGTTTATACAAGGGATAAGTGCTCGACCCAAATTTCCAAAGTTTGATCGACTAAAGATTGACTGCATTTAAGAAGAGTCAAGATTGATCACCGGAGGAATCGGGTTAAACACATCTAATGGAGAGATCCAAGTATTGAATGCAAATTCTTACAAGAAAGGGAGAAAAGGAAATTGCAAATGAAAGAAAGGAAAGGACACCCATAACAAACACTCATTCAAAAGAAGGATATGACTAAAGTACAATGCTTTAGATGTGATAAATATGGACACCTTACAGTCAAATGCCCGGACAGACTCAAACATCAAGCCTCCTTAGCAGAAGTTAGTAAGGACAAGGATACAGAAAGACTTGTATTCTACTCAGCCTTATCAAGCAAGGTTTCCACCAGTAGGAATACCTGGGTCATTGATAGTAGAGCATCTCGACATATAACAAGATTCAGAGAACATCTAGATAGTCTAGAGGAAAGTTCAGACGAAGAAGTCACCATTGGAGATAATTCCACCTACCCTGTGAAAGGAATTGGAACCTGCACAGTTCAGCTAAAATGTGGAGTTTCTCTTCAACTGACAGGAGTACTATTTGTACAAGGCATCAAGCAAAATCTGGTTTCATTTCAGCCCTTGAAGACAAAGGATATCGAATCACCTTCTTGGGTGGAAAATTTCTAGCATGGCCTAAGAACTCAAATATAAAGAAGGCATATACCTTAGCGATTCGAGATGGATGCCTATACAAACTTTGTACTACTTCTCCTCAAGCCCTAATCCATGATACCTCTACTACAAATGAAATATGGCCTAGAAGGTTAGGACACCTTCACTTTCGTGCTCTACCTTCTATAGAGAAAATTGTAATAGGTCTACCTAAATTAAAACAAGATCATGAAGGAGTATGTAAGGGGTGTGCTCTAGGTAAGAACACTAAGGGTACTTTGCATAGTAGTGAGAGTAAATCCAAAAAATATACTTGAACTCATTCATACAGATTTATGTAGACCAATGTCAATAACCCCCTTAGGGGGATTTTTGTACTATGTTATTTTTGTACATGACTACTCCAGGAAAACTTGGATTTACTTCTTAAAATGTAAAGAGTCAAATGAAGTTCTAATAAGATTTAAAGAATTCAAGGCTTTAGTTGAGAACATGTCAGGAAAAAGAATCAAAACCCTAAGATCAGATAATGGGGGGGAACATATCTCTGATAACTTTTAAGAATTTTGTCATACAACTGGGATTAAGAGGGGGTACATTGTTCCTTACAACCCTCAACAAAATGGGGTAGCTGAAAGGAATAATAGGACCATAGTAGAAGCAACTAAAGCTATGATGCATGATCAAAAGTTCCACACCTCATTCTGGGCTGAAGCCTCTAGTACCGTTGTTTACATACAAAATAGATGTCCTCACTCTCTCCTAGATAACGTAACCCCTAAAGAAGCATTTACTGGGATTAAGCGTGACATAAGTCATTTTAGAATATTTGGTTGTCCTATCTATATCCACATTCCTGAAGAGAAAAGGTCCAAACTAGAACCGTCAAGGAAGAAAGGGATATTTGTCGAATATAGTGAATCATCTAAAGCCTACACGATATACATCCCTGGACAAAACTTAATTGAGCTTAGCACAAATGTAACTTTTGAAGAAGACATTGCATTCATAAGATCCAAAGACATTAATGAAACAGATGATGAGTCTCCTCAAAATATGGAAGAGGATCTTGCCCCTGATATTCAGAGGGAGACACTTGTAGAAGACAATGATGAACCTATAAACTCTACTTTTGAGCCTAGAGATTCTACTGTTAGTCGTAAAAGGCCTCTCTAGGCAAGGAAAATGATTGAAGAGGCAGAAAATTATGCAGCTCCAAAGGGTACCTTCAGAGAAAGCAAGAAACCAAATGGATACTCAAGTCTCAAACTATGTTGCTCTCATGAGTGAACTCATCAAGTCTGAACCTTCTAGTGTTGAGGAAGCACTCCAACATCAAGTTTGGAAGAATGCAATGATCGAAGAATATCAATCCATTCTAAAGAATGAAGTCTCGGACATTGCACCTAGACCTAAAGACAAATCAGTTGTCTCATCCAAATGGCTCTTCAAAATCAAACATACAGCTGAAGGGAGCATTGAAAAACATAAAGCAAGATTTGTTGCCAGGGGGTTCTCACAAAAGGAAGGAATTGATTATGAGGAGACATTTGCCCCAGTTGCTCGTTACACCTCCGTCAAGGCTGTGATTGCTATTGCCGCATCAAAAGGATGGAAAATTCACCCGATGGATGTGAAGACTGCTTTTCTTAATGGCATCATAGAAGAGGAAGCATACTTAGAACAACCAGAGGGATTTGTGGTCCATGATAGTGCTTCTCATGTTTGCAAATTGAAGAAGGCTCTATATGGCCTTAAACAGGCTCCTCGAGCCTAGTATGAGAGAATAGACCATTACCTCTCCAAATTAAGATTCTCCAAGAATGATGCAGATCCTAACCTCTACTTCAAGGTAAAAAAAGATGATATGATAATTCTCATTCTTTATGTTGACGATTCGCTAATCACGGGAGAAGATCATCTCATCACCAAGTGTAAACAAGACCTTGCTTCTGAATTTGACATGAATTTGACATGAAGTATTGGCTTAGAAGTATGATAGCAAGATAATTGTACTATCCTAAATCAAGGAAAATATAGTAAATCTCTTAATGACATATTTCCTATGTGGGGACTCTAATCCCCTTACATTCCAAGATGTGCATCTGATATCCATGATCAACTTAAGAGTCAGTATCCATAGGAGCTTGGAAGCTCTTAAAACAATTAGGTAGTTTCCTCTTTTGTATCTTCCATGGTTTGATACTAGAAACACTGTTGGGGGGTCTACCTCTCTTCCTCTTGATCCTGGACTCCCCTCCCTCATCTTTTCATGCTCTCTTTATTAGATCTGTAATCTATCTTCTTAACAATGGTTCTTGGTGGATATACTTTGTTTTCTTTTAAACACAACTTTAAGGATATTATGATTAAACTCAATGTCAATCAGGGGTATGTCCAGCACCTATGTATACATTTTTTAAAGTATTCACTTTTTGGATCACCAACCAGTTAATTCTCTTTAGTTGTGTCACTGTTGCCAATTTCTTTTTTTAATCCATCGTGTGCAATGGCACAAACAACAACGAAGACAAAACTCCTCCTTTATTTCCACTTTCCTTATTTCTTGAGGGCTTCTCTATAGCTGTTATGTTTGATTGTTACTGGCTTCCAGAGATTTTCTGTCAATGAGTTTCTCCTTTAAGACCCGCATCATTTTAGCAAATAGACAAAATTACCATAATATACCATTACTCATAATAATATTGCCGACAACTCCACCCCTTATATATCAGAATAGAAGTTGCACTTCAACACGACAAGCACTAAATACAAAAAATAACTACAGTAAGGTGGTTTAAGGCTTGACAAATGAGTGTAAGTCTCAATCAGTATGAAAATTGAAAAATGCTGCTCCCAGTATTTAATGCATGTTGCAACTGTAAATTGCAAAAAAGTACACACAAACAAATATGTTACAAAAGAAAGATGTCCATGATAGCATGTAATATAATAAATATAAATTAAAGAAACAAATATATACCTCTGCATAAAAATTCAAGTACTAAGAGAAATGGTAAACATAAAGTTGTTAAACGCACCTGAAAGGCTGCATATAAGTCACCATCTGTGTATCTCAAACTGTCAATTGCACCTTGTCTTGGAAGTTCCACTGAATTTGCAAGGGCTTGCACGTCAACCTAGTCAAAGCCACCTTTAGACTCATTGAGGCAATCTCTGGGACAATCCATAATCTAAAATATCATAATCATTGATATTTCAAAAGGAATTACAAACTACAAATAAGAACACACCTCGTTAAATTGAGGAGCTACATATAAAGACTCACGACATGTCGCAGGAGGATCTCGATCTTGTAAAAGTAATTCGTTGCTAACATGAGAAATTGAGGATATAGAGTCTTGGCGGAAGTAATATGCATTGTGTATACTGCAATTGATTGTGCATATGAACATCAATCATTAAATTTTATATAAACCATTTAAAACAAATGCATACAGATGAATATTCTAAAAGAGCAATTTGTTAAGTAATATCTGCATTGTGTAAATCTTGATTTTATAAAAAAAAAAAAAAACCACGCTTGATGCAAAGCTAATACAGACCTTAATAAATATTTCATTGTCTGGGAAAAGCATGGATCATATGCCCGTAAGTGCGCTTTCAATGTTGATGCCATCAAGGCTGCTAGCTCAAATCTCCTTTTTTCAGACCACTAAAAAAAATATTGGGAAAAATGACAGATTTTATCATTTTGAGTAAATTTTATAATCAGAATAAGCATGATATATATCCTTCAAAATATTTTGCCTCGGCACATGTTTCTGAAAAACAATCCACATTTGAAAATTCTTATTAAAGAGAAAGTTTAAAACACACAACTGGCAAAAACATTAAACAATTAATTTAACAAATTAAGGTGTAAGCATAAGATAAACACACATCTGGAAAAATCATCAACCAATTAATTTAACAAATGAAGTTCTAGTATAATGAACAAAACAAGTATCAAGAAGAAAACTTAAGTGTTGGCTTTCGAAAGAATTTATCAAATCAAAAGCGTTAACGCGATAAGAATCAGGAATTTAAGTTTTAACTAATGAAAACAATTCGTGGAATTTAACCTGCTACAATCTGCACTGCATTGTTGATTTTAAAGGTCCAATGAAATCATAGTAAGACAAACCAGCAAGTCTCTCATGCAGCAATTTATCTCCTTTAAGCCCTTGTGGTGATTTTAGGCAATCATGGAAGTGTGATTTCAGTGATTTTCAGAGAGTATTCACGTTTTCTTTCCCCTTAATATTTTCCAAGTTTTTTCAAATTCATTTACATTTGTAAATTTTTCCAACAATCCTGAAATATTTTCCTTTACATGTTCATTTATGTTTCAAATGCATTTGAATTAATTTACACTACCTAGTATGTTTTCATTTACTTTTTTATTTAAGTTTAATTTTCGAAGCCAAAGTTTTGTAATTTTTATCATTTTAATGCTAGCACTTGCAGCAATTTTTTTTTCAATGCCAGTGTTTGTATTTGCATCTAATGGCGTCAGCAAGTGGAAGTAGAAGCAGAAGCCAAAGCATTGCCAGAAGATATGCCAAGTGGAAGCATTGTATGCTGGGTCATTTGCAACTATTGTGATTTGAAGATAACTGGAGGGATCAATCACCTCAAATACTACTTGCATGAATTGTTGGGACCAATATCAAAATATGTTTGAACATTGACCTAGAGGATGTACAGGAGATAAAAGCATCCATTGATCTGATAGAGCAAAACAACTGAAGAGGATGTAGACATTTGCAGCCATTGCAGCAGTGATGAATCCGAACACAGAAATTAGAGGTTGAAAAATTGTGACATATATAGTGTGCTATTTGTTGGTATTTGATTGAGACTGTTGGAAAGCAGTGGTAAGGAGTCATTTATATTGTTGTCATTGATGTCAACCAAGTCTGTACAGTGCAACTGAGTGACTATAAGTCATAATATACAACAAGTAAAGTGAAGGAATAATTGGTAAGAAGGTATACTGAATTTTGGTTAAGTACAGAAGAGCGGTAGACTGTTCAAACAACATTTTGGTAAAGGTCATGATATAAACATAATTGTGTGGAGCAGTCACAGATAACGACTCAACAAGTTCACATTGCACCGTGGTTCCAACCACAACACATTTGGTTGAGCGGTGATAAATTTTTGAGCGACACAGACACTAAGATAGGTAGAACTTTTATGTTCCTGATCAACTGATCAGTAGATCACAGAGCGGTGACTAATAAAGTGTATGCGATCATTTTTAATGATATGAAGACGTGGAATAAAGGTTATACATCCAATGAATCTATATTTGCACGATTGATGCAAGCATTTAAGACAGATTTAAGGGATCACATTGGAGAAGTAAAAACGTGTTAGTTATATTGGAGATATAAACTTGCAGATCTTATCTTGACCTAACGCGATCATGGTAAATCATTTTTTCTCATCGAGATTATCAATTGGACACATGGTGTTGTCATGGGAAATCAATTTGAAGATCATTTTCAAGTCGGTGCAAATTGTTTATTTAAGGAATCAAAGAGAAGTGATAGTGTTGGTGTTGGTGTTGGTGTTGTTGTTGTTGTTGTTGAAGTTGTTTTGGGTGATTAGGGTTTTATGATTTCGAGTTGAAGTTGAGATCAAAGATCAGAGAGAAGTTACAAAGTACAAAAGTACAGAGTATGGAGAGCTTATAGTATCTGTTGAGCAATCAAGTGCTACACTCAGATCATTTATCTTGTTGCCTTCCTAATAGTTGCAGTAGGTCAAATCCCTTAACTAGGTGAACTCTATCAAGTTCTTATTGTAAATCCTTTAACAGGGTGACTTCTTTATTGAGGTTTTAAATCCTCTAGCGAGGTAGATCATAGCTGATATTATGGTACTCCTAATAGTGCACTAGTCACTTTTAACAGGGTGAACCCTCGGAAAGGGTATTGTAGCTCCTAACAGGGCAAACTCATATACTGCAGTTATTGGGCTTGTGGGTGTCATCCCCACCGTGGTTTTTTCCCTCTTACAAGGGTTTCCACGTAAAAATTACTGTGTTATGTGTGTGAAATTTATGGATGCTTGTTATAACTGTTTCATTCATATTTGCATAGGATACTTACTTTATAGGTTTGAGAAGTATTGCAGTAGTTATTGTTCAGTGGTTGAATTAGCTCAATATCTGTTTGTACTGACTCACCCCCCCCCCTCTCAGTATCTACCATTCCCAACACTATTCTCATGTTCCACAAATTTGCAGAACATCCACTTCATTCAGCTCTATCCCAATGCAATCAAATGGATTTTTCATTCCACAGAACACACCAAGTTCGCAACCTTAACTTGAGAGAACAAGTTGGAACAATGAGAAGCATGAAGAAGCAAACATGGCACATGCAAATTTTTGGGACTCCATCCTTTCATTCGACATGGACAGAATCACATATTGGGGAAATACTGTCATAAACTCAATTGTTGTACAGAAAGGATTTAGAGCACCTAGTCCACATGGCTTAAGTAAATAAATGCTCGAGAAAACAGTGACAGAAAGAAAATTGATGGTAGAACAAAACAAATATTAGCGCTAATATAGATGCACCGTATAATATATTATCAAATGAGTGGACAGAAAAAGAAAATCACACACTCATCAACTTTCTAGTGGCTTCAAATGGTCAAATCATTTATTTGAGCTCAATCAATGCCTTAATTGGAGTCAAGAATTCTGAGTATTTGAATCTGATCTTGGAGGATCTTGTAGTAAGGGTTGGTATGGAAAAGGTAATCCAAATTGTGACAAATAGTGCAATAGTGTATGTGGCAATAGAGAGACTACTTGATCTTCATCGCCTTGATATTCCATTAAAGAGTATTCAAAAACTTGTTTGTGTAAAATTTGTAGTGGAACACACCAGGAACATCACCAAGTACAACTACAATCACCCTTAGGTGCTTAGCTTGATCAGAGAACACACAAGTAGATGCCACATATTTTGCAAGTGACTTCATTACTTTGTAGTGCATTATGGTTTGCTAAGACCTTTGAAGTAGATGTTTATTATGTTGTTTTTATAATCAGAGATATTTAAAACAGAATTTAAAAAATTATGAACAATAATGCACAGTATTACCCTAGGAAAACCCTCCTCGAGGGAGAAAAACCCAGCAACAATAATCTAATTATAGTTAATGTGAATGGCTAAGGTCTTATTACAAATTAGTCAACAATAGGCTAATGACATGAATGAATGCCTGTGACTAATATATCTCGATCTGCCTGTATATATATATATATATATATATATATATATATATATATATATATATATATATCGACCTGCCTGTGATTAAATATCTCGATCTACCTGTATATATACATCGACCTTCCTGTGATTATATATATTGACCTGCGATTAAATATCTCGATCTGCCTGTATATATACATCGACCTTCCTGTGATTATATATATCTTGATCTCCTAACAATATCGATCTGTTGTAATGATCGATCTTCTTGTAATATGAGTATCGATATGTATATGTTGTTCAGTATACCAGTGAATTGTATACATTCTTTTGTCCCCTTATCTCCTCATTCTCAAACGATGAAGTGAAGAATTTATCCTCATCGAAGAGGATCGTAACTCTTCCTAACAGAGGCGTCTCAACCAATGAAAGGTTACTGTTAGTTATGAAACGGTTTTAATAGACATTCGAATTGGTTTTATTAAACACTATTAATTATTGTCTCAAGTGATGTTATGCATCACTTGAGACGATATAATAATCATTTCTTGCTTCGTCTTGTTGTGAGAGAATTAATCTCCCAATGCTAACATCAACACTCCCTCTTAGCTAGGGAAGTATCTTCTCAGATGTCCATGCCATGGAGTCTCTCAACATGACACTCTTAATGGCTACACCCATATAAGAGGATAAGTGCACAAGTGCCTATCACGGAGTCACTCGACGTGATATCATCCAACTTGATGTCCACTGTGGCTACTCCCATGAGTGGAAAAACACAAGTACATCCATCCTGGCTACTCCCAGAGGATGGAACAAAGGCTTTCACCTCAAATTTCTCTCACAGAGAAAAATGCATTAAGAGGTTACTCCTCAAATTTCTCTCACAAAGAAAGATGCATTAAAGCAAATCACATAAGATCACTGATGCTAAGTCTCCCTCTCAGCTAGGGCTTCATTCTCCACAACTCCAAGTTTGTCTCGAAAGTGCACAAACTTCACTCTAGAGAGAGACTTGGTGAGAATATCAGTCGTCTGCTCATCAGTACAAATGTATCTCAACTGGATAGCTTTCCTCAATACCTTATCTCTGATGTAGAGGTATTTGATCTTAACATGTTTTGTTCTGTCATAAAACACTGGATTGACAGAAAGCTTCACACAGCTTTCATTATCACAATGTATAACAACCGACTCCAATGATTGTCCAAACAATCCTGCAAAGAGCTGCCGAAGCCACACTGCTTCTCGAGCTGCTACACAAGCAGCAATATACTCGGCCTCTGCAGTGCTTAGTGCCACTGAAGACTACTTCCTACTACACCAAGAAATCATAGCAGACCCCAAACTAAAGCAACAACCAGAGGTGCTCTTTCAATCAGCTACACTCCCTACCAATACAAAATTAGAATATCCTTGCAGCTTTAGATCTAGACTAGAAATGTACTTCAACCCATATCAAATTGTGCCACATAAGTATCTCAAGATATGTTTGGCTGCAACTAGATGTATTTGCGTTGGTTCACACATGAACTGACTAAGTGCACTCACTACATAGCAAATATCTAGTCTAGCATTGACTAGATACATCAAAGATCCAATCAACTGCATGTACATAGTGGGATCCACCAGATTTGAACTAGCTACAGACTCACTTAACTTCTTCAAATTGGTTTCCATAGGTGTAGAAATGGATTTGCAATCCATCATACCGAATCTCTTCAAGATGTCTATGGTATACTTCCCTTGACTCAAAATGATCTCATTGGGCCTCTGTCACACTTCCAATCCTAGAAAGTAATGCATATATCCAAGATCGTTCATCTCAAATTCAGAAGCTAACTCCTTGCATTTGATAATGAGATATTCTACTCTAGTGAGAAATAGATCATCAACATAAAGTACCAAGATTAATGCCTCACCATCAACTACTTTGAAGTAAAGATTGGAATCTGCATCATTCTTTGAGAACCCCAAGCTCATTAGGTATCGATCAATCCTTTCATACCATGCACAAAGAGCCTGCTTGAGGCCATCCAAAGCCTTCTTCAATTTACAAACATGAGACTCCTGATCATGAATCTCAAAGCCTTCAGGTTGCTCAATGTATACCTCTTCTTCAATCACACCACTAAGGAAAGTTGTCTTCACGTCCATCTGATGTAGCTTCCATCCCTTAGTTGTTGCAATAACAATAATGGTTCTAATGGAAGTATACCGAACAACCGGAGCAAAGGTTTCTTCATAATATATTCCCTCTTTCTGAGAGAACCCTCTAGCCACAAATCTAGCTTTGTATTTCTCAAAGCTTCCATTAGCTACATGCTTGATCTTAAAAAGCCATTTTGAAGATACAACGGATTTCTCTTCAGGTCTAGGTACAATATCCCAAACATCATTCTTGATAATAGATTGACAATTTTCAGCAATAGCATCTCTCCATACTTGCTGACTTGAAGCTTCCTCAACACTGGAAGGTTTAACTTCAAATATGACTCATTAATGCAACATAACTCAGGAACTATTGTGGTCTTTTTCTTTCTCTGAATGTTCCTCTAGGGGATGCAAACCTTTCTGCTTCCTACAGTGTTTTCCTAGCCCATAGAGGTCTCTTTCGACCTAAAACAATGTCTCATGGTCCATATTTTGGACCCAAGGGCTCAATTCGATCATTTGTCTCTTCAGGTTTAGTGGACTCCCTCTAAATCTCAGGAGTATGATCAACATCCATATCCTGAGGAGTCTCTTGGTTTTCATTTTCTGACTCTAAGTGTAAACCCTTAGAACTTTTGAAATCAATATCTTCTTCAAAAGAAACATCTTTGTTGATCTCTATCTGTTTCTACCCTAGAATATAAATTTTGTAAGCTTTTGAAGTGTCACTATAGCCCACAAATATCCCTTTCTTTCATGATGGTTCTAACTTGGATCTCTTCTGTTTAGGCACATGAACATAAACAGGACAGCCAAATATTCTCAAATGACTAACTTCAAGTTTCACACCTGTGAATGCTTCTTCAGGAGTCATATTTTCCAATACTCCGATTTTGAACATATACTGCGGTTCTGGATTCTTCTGCCCAAAGGAAGGTTTGCAATCCTTGATCAAAGATCATAGCTTTGGCTGCCTCAACTATTGATCTGTTTTTCCTTTCTACAACTTCGTTTTGCTGAGGATTGTAAGGAACAGTAAACTCCCTCTTAATCCCTGCCTCAATGCAAAAATTTCGGAAGCCTCCAGAAGTGTATTCTCCTCCATTATCAGACCTGAGAACCTTGATTCTTTTACCAAACAAATTCTCTACTTGAGCCTTAAATTCTTTAAATTTCTCAAGTACTTCTTCTGACTCTTTAGAATTCAAAAAGTAAATCCAAGTCTTTCTAGAGTAATCATCAATGAAAGTTACATAATACCAATATCCACTGAAGGAAGCCACAGAACATAGGACCACACAAATCAGAATGAACAAGATCTAGAATACAATATGGTCTACCCTTAGTATTCTTACCCATAGCACATCCTTTGCAAGTACCATCATGCTCACATCTGAGTTTTGGAAGGCCAATCACCATCTTCTCCATAGATGGAAGAGCTTTGTAGTGAAGATGAGCAAGTCTCCTATGTCATAGCTCACATGCATTGGGAGAATCATGCAACAATGCTTGAACTAGTTGAGTGGAAAGTCTATATAAACTTTCCTGACGAGCACCATCATTTTTGTTGATCTGATGCTAGAGTTCTTTGGCCAAGCAAGAACTTTCCCGTTTGAAAATGCAACTTGATATCCTTTGTCCTCCAATGCTGAAATAGATACAAGGTTTCTCTTGATGCCTAGCATGAACAAAACATTCCTCAAATGCAGAGAGATGTCGGAATCTAGGTGAAGAGAAGTGGATCCAAAACCCTTCACTGAGTAGCTTGCACCATCTCTGATAATAACTTGAAGGGTGGTCTCCTTTTCCACCAAATCTGAAAGATGCTCGCTACTTCCTGTAATAATCAACCAAGTGCTGCTATCTATTGGTACACTGCTTGATAGAGCAGAAATGAAAAGGAACCGATTTGAATCATCTCTTGATTCTTTCTGAGGAGGACCATTATCTACATTTGTAGTAGAGGCATGTTGCTTACGTCTTGTTGTACAATCTCTAGCATAGTGACCATACTTGTCACCTCTGAAGCACTGAATATGGGAGAGATCTTTCTTCTTCTTTGATTCAGGAACATTATCTGATTTCCTATCTCTACCCCTCTTGAATTTCTTTTCCTCCCTTTTCCCTTAGAAGATTGAGCCAAAAGTACATGAGTGTCTTCATTGTAAGAAGTCCTTCCAATTTCTCTTGCAGCTAATCTAGATTCTTCTTGAACGGAATCAGCCCTAAGACGATCAAACTTAGGTAGCTTAGATCTTGCACTGATACCTTGGATAAAAGGCTCCCCAGATTGAGGAAGACCATTAAGTGGTAGCATGACTAAATCTTTGTTTTCAACTACATCTCCAATGGCACATAGTTGATCCTTTAATTCAGTATTTTTTGTGAAGGAGATGACTGTATCTCCTTTGGCCATCTTGATGTGATGAAGTTGTTGCCTTAGGGCATGAGCTTTGTTGGTGTTATTTATATCATACATCCCTTCCAAGGTTTTGAACATTTCTTTAGTTGAACTTAAGTTGAAGATGACTGGCACAAGGTGATCCTTTATAGAGTCTATCAAAATCTTCTTAGCCTTAATGCCATTTTTCTTCCAAAGAGTTTTCTCAGTTTCATCATCAGGTTCGGGCACTTCACCCTCCACAAAGTCTAGAAGATTATTTTCCTCCAAAACAATCGGAACTCTAAACTTCCAAGAAGTGAAGTTAGAGGCACCATCGAGTCTATCTTCAACCTTGAGTCCGCATACCATTTTCGAGATTAAGATAGAAACACTAAAAAATGAGAAGGAGAGGGTAAGTTTAATGCTGCTTAAACAACTCTGATTGCGATCTTTCCTTAAACCTGCTCTAATACCATGTTTTTATGGCAGCGGCTATGCAGCCACGAAAATAGACATCATACCAAGGGGCACTTGGTACACTTAGTTTTTTTTTCTGAAAAGTGCCCCTTGGTATGATGTCTATTTTCGTGGCTGCATAGCTGCTGCCTGCCTTTATAATCAGAGATATTTAAAACAGAATTTAACAAATTATGAAGTTATGAACAATAATGCACAATATTACCCTTGGAAAACCCTACTTCCCGAGGGGAAAAAACCCAGCAACAATAATCTAATTATATTTAATGTGAATGGCTGAGGTCTGATTACAAATTAGTCAACAATAGGCTGATGACATGAATGAATGCCTGTGAATAATATATCTCGATCTGCCTGTATATATATATCGACCTGCTTGTGACTATATATCTCGATCTGCCTGTATATATATATCGACCTGCCTATGATTATATATATCTTGATCTCCTTCAATATCGATCTGCTGTAATGATCAATCTGCTTGTAATATGAGTATCGATCTGTATATGTTGTTCAGCGTACCAGTGAACTATATATATTCATTCGTCCCCTTATCTCATTCTCAAACGATGAAGTGAAGAATTTATCCTCATCAAAGAGCATCATGCCTCTTCCTAATAGAGGCGTCTCAACCAATGAAAGGTAACTGTTAGTTATGAAACGGTTTTAATAGACATTCGAATCCGTTTTATTAAACACTATTAATTATTGTCTCAAGTAATGAGACGATAATATAATCATTTCTTGCTTTGTCTTGGTCTGAGAGAATTTATCTCCTGAGGTTAACATCAACATATTATCCAGCAATGGGTGAATTCTTTTTGAAACAAGATAGGATGGAGGGTCATAAAAAAAAAAATTTAGTCTTTGCAAAGAGTGCAAAAAGATCATCTTAACAAACATCAAACTCCTACAAATATTTTTAAATTGTATTATTTAAGGTCACTTGTTCTGAATAATAATTATGCCTAGAGGAATAACTACACTGGCAGCATGGGGTTAAATGGCATGAGCGTGTTAATAAAAAACATTAAATTAAATAATTTATAGCCGACAAAGTAAAAAATTATTAATAATTAAGAAACATAACACATGCACAATGAGTGATTATTCACCTACCCTTTAGTGCATCCCAAATATAAAAGGAATGTCGATGTATTGCACACTACACCGTGGGTTCCACCCTTTTGTAATGTCCCCTTTTTAGGGCACATTATTTATGTGCCTCGTTAGCCGTTTTATCATGGCCCGATAGGCTAACCAGGGCTTGACTGGGGTCAGTATGATATTTGGCCTAGAGAATTCCAGTTTCAGGCCAATTAGAGCAGTTTCCGTAGGGTTTCCAGATACTTACTATTTATAGTAAGTCGACAGAGCTCAGTCTTCGTGGCATTTCAGTATTGGACTTGGAGCATTTCGCCAAGAGCTTTCCGGCAAGCTATCACACGTCCTATTCCGAGTTCGTTGGGTCATCCATCTTAATGCCAGAAGATTTCATACTTAATTATTGTCACTTTATTATTAAATGGATGTATTACTTTAAAAGTGACAAAAATTGAGAATATGAAAAGACAGAGAAGGGGAACTGAAGAGTCACAGCTATTGCTTTAAAAGGAGGAATGGAGACTCATTTGAGATATGCTTAGTTTATGAATTCATTTTCTCTTGGAGAATCCAGAGAGCTTCATCTTTCGATTCTGAAACCTGAGGACGGAAACCTTCAGGCTTTCTCGGTAGATTGGACGGAAACCCAGTTCATCTCGGGGTGGATTCACAGCAGAGTTCACCATTGCATTTCCAGGTTCTTTTTGTTATTTGATATTCTGTTGCATATTGTAGTTCGGAGTTGGATTGTGAGAAATCCCACTGTTATTGTATTGTTGTTGTATAATGCAATAATATTTGTTGAGGACTTTAATGGAATATATTGCTGGTTTATTACTGTTGAATCCATGGTTTATTGCATGAATGCATTTGTTTAAATCTGTATGAGATATATTTGTGGAAATTTGGGAAATACCCGGTTTGGGTCATTACAGTGGTATCAGAGATGGTTTTCCTGCCAGCCTGTGGAATTTGTTCAAAAACATATTTACAGAAGGATTTTTATGAGTAAAGGAATTCAGTGTTATTGGATAGGCATTCTTAGCTTCAGACGAAGCAAGCAGGAGAATAGACATATTTTCAGAGTTTGATTATAACAGATTAAAACGTGGTTTGCATATTCTGGAAGTGATTCTCAAATATCGAAGGGACCATAATCTTTGCATGTTGGGTTTCGAGACTGTTCTTGTCTTGCTGTAGACGTGTGTGGAGAAGAAATTACCTGTCCATGATTATTAACGGGTCTTCATGCTGAGAAGGAGGCCACCATTGCATATTGGGCCACGTATCTGCACTAGCAGGCGGATTTCATCTATTGTTCTGCAAAATACAGAACGTCATTGTGGTAGTAGCTGTTGAGTACCGAAGGTCGTAGCACGCGGGTGTAGAGGGATTGCATGTGGCAGCAAGCAGTAAGACCAGCATCTCGCGGATAGTGTCTTCGAACAGCCGAGCCCGATATTCACATTACGGGCTGAATACTTCGAGGTCCTGTCACGGGAACCTTTCATTCCAGGCTCCGCACAGGTGGGCATATTAATATAAATGGGTCCCGCTAAATGAATTGATGCATTTCACTATCGTTTGGCTATTCAGAATGTACTAAAGGGCACGCACAATACATTTGCTATTGAAATTTATTGTAAGAAGCTGCCTGAGCATAAACCAAAGTGCCGAAATATTTTAAGGAGACTACAGGTGGATTTTTTTATTTTTGAATGTTATTAAGGGTTTCTATTGCTAACAAAGTATTATTATTATTATTATAAGGTGGAATTGCTTGTTTGGGAGGAATATTATATTCTTAGCGTCACTAAAAATTCCAGATTGGCCGTGAAAGGGAAACTGTTGGGTTGCATCCAATATTATTATTTCTGACTTTAGAAAATACTAAGTCATGAACTAGCCGACACTTTAGTTTTGGTTTTAATATTTCAAAGTAATATATATCGCTGGACTATTGTAAACTTGGCGGCAATAATAATATTATCGGACTAATGAAGTGCCACTCTTATAATATGCACAAAGGATTAATATTCCAGAATAGTATTAAAGTCGGGGCCTAATATTTGATTATTCATAGCTTTCTATTGGTGCTGGAAACATTAAGCCGTCTATATTTGAGACTGAGCGGATTAGCATTGTCGTTAATGTTTGAAGGAAATTTATCATTTAGTGCATCGTCTGGGCACTTACATGTAAAGAGTGTTACATCTTCCAATCCTTATTCAAAGGTTGTTGTTTAATTCATGAGTTGTGTTAAGATCTGCTGAATTTAGATAATTTTGTATATTTTATGGGATTCAATATTGGTGGGCCCTGAACCTATGTCTAATGCGATTTTAATTAAGTCGGGTGCAAATAATCCAATATTTCTATTGCAGCGTAATGTTTGTTGTTGGCCGTAAACATTTGTTTGGAGACCATAGTTGGAACTGAAATATTGTATTTGATATATTTGGTCTGAATAAATATTGATGGAGGCAGATTAATATCGTGACCTTCCATGGTGTCGTTTCTTAAAATAATTTGTCTAATCTTTGTTGGAGGTTGTATTTAACGGGTTATATATTTGCTTAAAATTATTGGGTGCAAAGTTTTGAATTAAATATTTGGAAAGAGAGTATGACTGTCGGGCTCCTATCTCTTCCAAAGTTTGGCCAGAATTATATCTAAAGTCTGGCGAATAAATTTATCATATCAAGCTGAGCGTCGGGCATTAGTAGCTGAACATTCTTGTCATGGAGCTTGTGCAATTCCAGCCATGAGTCTTTACAGGTTATGAGTGTCGGTTCTGTGGTTTGTAATGTATGGGTAGCAGACATTGGGTGACAACTCATCATAATTTTTGAGCATTGATGGTTGAGATTTCCAAATATGAGTTGTAAGGCATAACCTCCTGACAGTGGAAAAAGTCTTTATAGCAATTGTTGGGTGAGCAAGAAGTTGGCTGAGGCACGGTATTTGGTAGGAGACAGAGATATCTGTTCAATCTGGGACATAATAATCAGAAAATGGTGGCTCCAGCATGACTGCAGACTCAGAAAACTATAACAGAATACTGCTTGTTACAAGTTATTCAAATATGCTGTTCATTCATAAAATAATTCTGTGATTAGTCATTTGCATATGACAATCTTGAACTATTTGAAATTCTTATGAGCATTCAAATCAGTAACACCCAGTCAAGGTGCAATGAAAAATACAGTCAGCATACGTGACAACTGTTTGACAAAATAGTTGTTAATGCAAAAATAACAGGGGGGCATCAATACCATGTTGCTTAAGATACCAAACTATTGTGGCAATTGAAATAGTAATCTTCAGATTTGTTCCTTGAAGGATAGATTTTGATGGAACGGGATATAGCTAAGTTGGTAAAAGAAGTGCAGAAAATTCAGTGGTTTTGCCTTTTTGGGGTTAATGCATTTCCTCCCATATTCTGAGAAAGTGAACAAACATATTCTGAGAGAATTGAACAAAGGGAAGGTACCTCTTTGTATCTTGCAAGGGTCAGAAGGTTTCGTTTTTCCAGAATTCAGAAATTTTGCAATCCCTTTTACAAACAGTCAGTTAGAACCATTACATAGGGGAAAGATGCATGGTTTGGAAAAAATCTCGAAGGAATCTTGTTAAGGTACAACAACAGTTAGCCCAGATTTCACAACCTGATGAAAGGACAGAAATACTCGGCATGTATGATGAGTATAACACACTTCCCCCACAAGTTCAGAGAGATTTAACCTTCTCTAGTTTCATGGACTTTCATCCAAAGCTACAACACAAGACTTTAATGGCAAAGAAACAGTGTCATGGCTCGAGATCTACTTGCACAAGATAGGTGCACAAATTTATATGAAGAGTTTCCAGCTATCATTAATCACCCCATAAGTGAACAAAAAACCAAACCAATTATTGAAGAAAAGCCTTATGAGATTGTCATCAAAGCAAAACAAATATTGAATCAATGCATGAAGGAGAGGCTAAAGAGGAGGCAACAAGTCTAGAGGTTACAGGATGGTTTACTAGAGAAGAGCAACCAACTTCCATTGATTCTCAGCTTACACTTGACCATAGAAAAGATGGAAAAGATATGATTAAAGACTGTGACAACCAGTTGGATGCCCTTAACAATTCATGTCATGAGGAATTGTTGGATGACATAACAGCAACCTTACCTCTTCATACAGATCGGTTTGAGGCCTGCAGTGACCATGATAACACATGTGAAGGATATGAGGAATCATGCGATTTCTATAGTGGCACATCACTTATGCATAACGAGGATTTGGATGACCAACCAAAGAATATATTTCAAAATGACAATAATGAGAAGCATGCTTTGAAGAGTCAGCTGAAAGTTAGTGATGATGTCATTGTTGCAGCTCTTGTGCATCATGATAGCACTCGTAGGATTATGGAGGATCTTTACAGGAAGGCTCAAATGGAAGGAAGCCAAAATGGTGTAGGGAGTGAATCTTATGTTGCTGATTTACAGGGGGTCAAAACAGCATTTGAGGTTTGGAAATCAGAATATCGATGTTTACTTTCAGTCGCAACTACCTGTTACAGGTTGCAGAAAATTATGCTGAGCAATTAAGGAAAAACGATGATGAGGTTAATAAGCTCAACAGAGAGCTTAATGTTGCTCAGGAAACATTGGAGCACACACATCTTGCTCTTCAGGAAGCAAGAAATCAGATAGTTACCACTAGTTAGTACAGGGAACAAGACGACAAAGAAAGGTCTGAGTTCTTTCAGGAAGTGATTCAGGAACTTGATAGCATACAACAGACTTATGACTTGGATAGTTGTCCCAAAGGTTCAAATAACAAACATCTAAATCATCCAGGACGTCTTTATGAGTTGGATAACTTTCAGTCGATTGACAATTTCTTGTTCGAGGTGGATGCTGATCTGACATTTGATAATCCCCTTTTTGAGCTAGATGAGGAAGATATTTCCAATCCCCATGATGAGGATGAGATTATTTGCAGGATTTGGGACCCAGGTCTAGTTACTAGAGATGAGACTTGGTCACCAGATTGGAGTGACAGGGTGAGTTCAACTGTTGTACAATTTGGTTTCTACATCAGCGGTTCAGGATGGATAGTTGTGTCTTATTGCATGATGGGTGATTGGTTTGACACGCTTCCCTTCATGAAGGAGGAAGCCATGCCCAGCAGTATTACTAGTTTGCCTCTTCAGTACAAACACCAAGTTGGGATACATGTTAGAGGGGCAGTGTTGTGGCAGTTGGACATTTTGGACATTCCACCCATTATGGGTATGGATCGACAGGATATTACAGACAGCTGGGAAGGTGGATGGCCTTTTTGTTTGTGGGACCCAAGAGGAACATTCTCATGATTAGGGATAATTCAGGGAGCTGGTTGGCATAATGCTAGGTTCCCACTTTCATTTGACCTTAGCGGTGCTTGTGATTTCAGTTGGAGTGAGGTTCTCAGTTGGATTGAGGGTTTTTCCACAGATGATGGCAGCACAGAACAGGTTGATTCGACTGATCAGGCACATGGGGTGATTTGGGATCCCGGCATTAGTGTGATTAATGCCTTGTTGTCGTGTGGTATTAATGAGTGGCTTCACGAGCCTGGACGTGTTGTTTGTTTCAGTTTTGCACAACAAATTGGTAGAGCAGCTTCTTTGAGGTTGGTTTGGGATCCAAGCATTTTGGTCACAGCATGCAGATACCGATTGCTTGAGGGCAAGCAATCTTTGGGAAGGGAGGTTTTGTAATGTCCCCTTGTTAGGGCACATTATTTATGTGCCTCGTTAGCCATTTTATCTTGGCCCAATAGGCTAACCAGGGCTTGATTGGGGTCAGTATGATATTTGGCCTAGAGAATTCCAGTTTCAGGCCAATCAGAGCAGTTTCCGCAGGGTTTCCAGATACTTACTATTTATAGTAAGTCGACATAGCTCAGTCTTCGTGGCATTTCAGTATTAGACTTGGAGCATTTCGTCGAGAGCTTTCCAGCAAGCTATCACACGTCCTATTCCAAGTTCGTTGGGTCATCCATTTTAATGCCAAAAGATTTCATACTTTATTATTGTCACTTTATTATTAAATGGATGTATTACTTTAAAAGTGACAAAAAGTGAGAATATGAAAAGACAGAGAAGGGAAACTGAAGAGTCATAGCTATTGCTTTAAAAGGAGAAATGGAGACTCATTTGAGATATGCTTAGTTTATGAATTCATTTTCTCTTGGAGAATCCAAAGAGCTTCAGCTTTCGATTCTGAAACCAAGGGACAGAAACCTTCAGGCTTTCTCGGTGGATTGGACGGAAACCTAGTTCATCTCGGGGTGGATTCACAGCAGAGTTCACCATTGCATTTCCAAGTTCTTTTTGTTATTTGATATTCTGTTGCATATTGTAGTTCGGATTTGGATTGTGAGAAATCCCACTGTTATTGTATTGTTGTTGTATAATGCAATAATATTTGCTGAGGACTTTAATGGAATATATTGCTGGTTTATTACTGTTGAATCCATGGTTTATTGCATGAATGCATTTGTTTAAATCTGTATGAGATATATTTGTGGAAATATAGGAAATACCCAATTTGGGTCATTACACCTTTCCTCAATATTTTGCACCAATCATGATGATGGCAAGCATCCCATACTACTTGTGATCGTAACTAGATAAAGACTAGTAAAAAATTATATTATAATTATTTAATACCTCCAAGATAAAAAAATTTAAATTAATTTTAAGGTTAAAAAGATAAAAAAATATGAAATATGACTCAAATAAACTTTTACATTTTAATTCTACTAATTATATTTTATCTTTTAAAGAATGGTTTGCATATATTTAATTTGTTGGCAAATTAAACTCATTAAATTTATATTATAAACTAACATAAATAGAGTAAACTATGAAAATATATTTGATTATTAAATTAAATAATATATAATAAAACTAATCATATTTAACTATATTTATTTAATTTCATATATTAGCATAGCTATCTTAAATACATGTATCTAATGGTGGGGTTCCATGAGGGGGCTTCAAGGAGCAATATGTCCCATAAAGTCAGAAAACATTGCTTCGCGATTAATTTACTCTCATGAATTGAATATGTGAGGCCTACCCCAGCCCGTCATAGATTAGCATTGCATTTCTTTTCTACTCTCTACAGTTGATACTGATTTTGTTATAGTTGGACTTTTGAGACACGTGTATTACTTTATCGATCTGTTGAATCCTTTACTTGTATGCACCACCTGATTATGTAATCAGGGAACCTTTGTGATACTTTATGTTAGTAATGCAGATTTCAGTTATGGTTTAGTTTTGATGATGCGTTACATTTAATTAGTATGAAGATGTTATCATAATGTAAAATGGTTTGGGGAAATTATACATGCTTATTTAATTAAATGCAGATATTATGTACATTTTAAACGAGTCATTGTTCAATGCGATATGATAGTGTATAATAGATTCAGTTATGTTTCATATGATGTTTTATTGGACCTACTGATGTGTGCAATGAGTGTGCAGGAACAGTGACCATGGTATTAAACAAGGATTCCGGAATGAACTTATGTTATCACTGTGATGCTAAGGTCCTGTCTATAAAAAGAGACATGGACCTCGTTGTAATGTGTTTTTATTCGTAAAAGTGTGTAGCATGATTGTATTTAATTTAATTTAGCAAATGTGTAAACAAGTCGTGCTTATGTAATATTGTTGTGTCACTTGGCACATGTGCACTCTATGTGTTGGCATGGCTAGTAGATGTGACTAGTGTAGGCTTAACTCTAACCCAGGGGGTTACCTAGTGTAGTACCAAGGCTTACCTTGAGTTGGAAAACTTCTAGATGGGTGAACTTGACTTGGAATTCGTCAGTTAACTTTGAGTAGAGTTTAGGAGGGTCTTTTGGGCTCCCAGAGGGTAACTAGGGTCAAAACTAACTACCCCACTTGGTACCTTAAGGCTTAGGGATCATTTTCAACCCATTAAGAGCCTTTAAACTCATTTATGTCATCCCTAAAGTCTTCATTTGGAAAAGTGGCGAATTTGGAGAGTTGGAAAACTTTGGTTAAGCTTTCACTTCTTTCCTCGTTGCATTTAACTCCATTTATGGAGATGAGATGCAAGTGGGAGATGGAATGGGTTAGGGTGTCCCCCTCATTAATGAGGTCCTGATATTTTAGGATAAGGCCTATATAGGGAAGAGTTTAGTGGGAGCTTGGGTTGTTCACCCACTCTCTACTTTTAGAGACATTTTCAGCTTAGAATGAGAAATTTGGAGAAGGAAGAGGATTGGAAGGAAAAGCTCTTCACAAGCCACCAACCATTTTGCCATAGGTTGGATTCAGGTTGGCCTCTTAGTGTAGAATAGTTCTTTTGTTATTGTTATGCATGTAAAAGCTTGGAACACCATTAATGGATGCTTGCATGTATTTATGTCTCTCCATGTAAGTTTTTTCTTATGTATGCATATGTTGTGGTTTATTTTGTGCCTATACCTGTTTTGGGAGTTTTCAAGGCACACTCACCCTTGGGAGGGCAGAGTAACCTTGAAGGGGTGATAGGGTGAGACACTAGGTAGTGCAGAGTCTCCCATGTGTGGAGGGAAAGACATGGGTGTTTTGGTCCCCATGATGCCAAGCAAGCATGAGGGCGCCAGGGGGTCATAAGGAGAAGTGTTGATGGCTGGAGGCCATGGTTCTATTGTATCTTGAGGAAGTTGTGTTGCTCAAGTCCATGTGTGGCTTGATGTCAGTATTTTGTGCTTTGGCTTCTCCGCCTAAGCTAGTCCACTATCACCCCATTCTTTTGTGAAGGCCTCTTGGAGACCTTCTTGTTGTAAGCCATGGGAGGGAATTTTCTATTAAGTTGATGGTTGCGTCAATTTTGTGTTTTACTATTTGTTACTTGTTCTTCTCTTGGATCCCTTAGCTCGGGGGTGGCCTTGCAAATTCCTAGGTTGGGAGGTGAGCCTCCATGCTCAACCCACCATTCTTTATGCAGGAAATTGTTGGACTCCTTGGAAGACTTGCGAGGAAGCCTTGTTGAAAACTCCATTAGTTGTGTTATGTAAATCAGGATGTGCTTTGAACCCATGTTATATTATTGAGTTTGGCAAATTGTAAAGATGTAACCATTATAATTTTGAGACTTGGAATCTTGTAAAGGGGTAAATTATGTGAATCAAAAGAAAGTTAGTTTTTCAACCTATGCTTTGCAAGGGTTATTGTTAATATAGTTATTTTTTTAAATGGAAATAAATTTATTCTCCTATGTCTTGTAATATAGTTGTTGATTCAACTAGTTTCAAATTGATTATATGGTTGCTTAATAAAGTATATTAGAATAGGGAGTTAATTTTCAAAATGATGAGGTAAATGTTTAACTATACAATTTTAAACATGTATATACTTATTAAGGCATTAAACTAATGGCATTATATATATATATATATATATAGTGATCAATTTATATATAGTTATTATTAAATCATTTTGCTATCAAGGTAAATAATATTTCTACAAATACATAAATGAAAACAACATCTAAACTTTTATATTTGAAAGAGCTCTAATAGTTAGATTTACTTAGTTATTCAAATTTAATCATTTACTCATTATAGGGAAGGCAGATTATTTTTATAAATTATCCTTTGATCTAAACATTATATGCTGTGTAAGCTCTTTTAAACAGAAATCACTTTTATTATTATAAATATTTTTGATTGATTATTTTCTTATATACTTAAATGAAATTAGGATCCAAACATTATATAT
>MU223473.1:294909-320017 GCA_018584345.1 Thuja plicata
TATATATATATATGTATAGTTTTATGTATTAATTACTGAAATAAATGTTTCATGTAAAAAACGTTTTTGAACTAACATTAAAATTTAAAAAAAAAAAGAAAAGAAAGTATTGGTTTGGGGAGAGGGCTGAAGCCCCCACCCCCGCAGCGTGCTTTGGAGGGCAGCGCCACCGTGTTTCCACAATGGGGACGCTGCCACAGCTCACTGTGGTACACAGTGAGGCCGAGCAATGGCCGCCACTGTGGCAACACAGTAGAGTGGTCAGGGTTTGGGCACCCGCCACCACCGAGTCGCGCCGCCTTCATGCAGCCACCTCTGCTCTCTTGCATGTTGCGCTGCCTCCAACCACCTCTACGCCACCACTTCCTCCGCCTCTCAACCTCCTGCACGCTCTCTCTCCACCACTGTGCGGAAAACCTGGAGGCTCCTCCGCCCTTTGTGCACTCTTCCCTCCACCATCGCCGCCGCCCTTGGATGGATAGCTAGGGTTTCAAAACCCTAGCTACCTGCATCAAAACAATAAATATTAAGAAATAATAAAATAAACAGCACATGCATTATTCTTAAAAATTAGTAGTTGAGGAAACTTATAATTATAAGATTATATTTTTTTAGATCTTATAAAAAAATCAAATCTATGGATTTCAATTAATATCCAATAGAATTCATAGTTGCAAAATTTGACTTAGGGGATAGGATCTCCCAGAAGTTTCCTTTTTATAAACAGATTTATATTTAAATTATTTATTAAGATAGAGATTAATACTCCTCAAGATTAGATTAATTAAGCTTGTGACTTAATAAGATGTTTATTACGGATTTATTAACTTTTCCTTAAAGTGGATTAATTTTTTTTTAATTATTAAGCTGTGGTTATTAATTAAGTAGAGTAATTCATTCGATTATGTAAACGTTATTATTGCAAATTTAAAACAACATTATAACCTTTTAATTTCAGTCAAGTGATTTAACAAGGTTATTCATTAGGATAATTTGGGTGAATTCAATAATTAAATAATTAAAAACAATTAGATATTCATTTAATTTGATTTAATTAGATTATCTATTTTTATTGAAATGTTACTTTAGAAATTATTTAATATGACTAGATAAGTTATCATGTTAAGTAATCAATTTAACGTTGCACTCTTCGATAGACTTTATCAACCCTATTTAACTTGTAGTTGGTAATCTAGTTAATGTTATAGGTTGATTTTAGGGTTACGAACCCTTTCAAACGACTAGCGGATTTTCATCAGTCAAATCTAGTCAACTGTCATGTGGATCAAACCTGTTCAAGTTCTTACCATTTAAAAACGACCATCTTAAACCCTCTCACCTGAACATTGTTATGCGTGCAAGTGTAAACTTAGTTAAATATAGTTAGCATTAGTACTTTAGGAAAAATTTGTGTAGTTGTGTTTTGCCCTACTTTTGGGCATTACAGAATATGCTAAATAACAAAATTCATGATACCACAAGCTTCATTAAATTTCGGAGCTCAAACACTACAAAATTCATGGGACCACCTACTTCAAAACAATCTTGAAAAATCCCAGCAGCACCAACAAAAAATTTTTAGAAAGCCCCCCCTCCATGAGACTCCACCCTAAAAGACATGGATATATCAAAATTGTTATTGAGAATAAATAAGTACCTTGACAATGATATCTCTCGGCGTCTTTTCAATAAGATGTATTTAAGATATCTATACTAGTTCCTAGATATTGTTCAATTTTTATGAAGATTTGTTTTTATTGCAACTTTAAATTTGTTTTTACGTTTTGGAACCTGGAGTCAAGATTTTCCACCAGGGAAATTGGGAGCGAAACCCAATGTAATACAACATGAAGCCATGGGCAAGGACAAGTTAGCCATTGACAATGATTAAAAAGAAAGAGGAAATTTCAACTCAATTGTAATAGGATTGATTGAAGGTGGAATAATCAACTCCCCCAAACCCATTCATGTAGAGGCGTACTCTCTCAACATCAATTTTTCTTAACAAATGACTTCAAGGATGCTAATGGAGAGGTTGTAGAGGGCTTCTCAATTTGCATTGTGAAGGTTGTTGCATGATGTTTAGATTAGAGACGCAATTATTGAAGATTTGCAAAAATACAAGAATATTTAGAGGCTCTTCTCTTCACTAGCGATCCGAGGGAAAATCACCCAACACTAGATTTCAATTCACTTCAAATCTTAGATTCGTACAATTACATGCAAACTTGTGAATGTCTTCTTTATAGATGCTTGGTGGGAAGATTGTGGTGGGAAACCTCAAATCTTAAAAAGCTAGCCCTCTAGATTTTGTCCCAAACTTTTCGTGCTTCTAGATGTGAGCACAATTGGAGTTTATTTGATTCTGTTCACAAAAAGAAATGCAACAAATTGACACAAGATCACCTCAATGACCTCATATTTGGCCAATATAATCTGTCTTCACTCAGAAAAGTTGAAAGGGTGTTCACCATGAAGTGATCAGCTTGGATAACATAGAACCATATAGTGACTGGACTGTCAAGGATGAGGACCCTATGCTTACAGAAGATGAGATTGTTAATTTTCAAAGGAAAGTAGAGGGCCACTAAAAGCTTAAAAGCAACTATTATCAAGGACCTCTAAGGCATGACTTACAAAAGAAAAATATCAATACGGGTTCCAGAATTTAAGTGTATGCTTGGAGAGTATGGACGCACCTCTTCGAAGGCAAATTTAAATGCAAAGATTAAAATCAAAACACAAGTGCAAGGGGGTAAAAGGCCCCTTACTAAAGGAAAAATCAAATCTTCAAAATGCCTTTTCTAGAAGCATGTTTGGCATGTAGGTACACTCCTCAACCAAGAAAATTGGTGGCTCACATTAAAAGTTTAAAAACCCCATTGCAAGGTGGGGTAGCGGGTGTGCGTGTGTGTGTGTGTGAATGAGAGAGAGCAACAAGTGTATGCCTATATGAAAGAAGAATCAAATGTTCAAAAATCATAGTGCACATGTGCATGGCTGAGGTGCAAGTCCACACCTCACTATAGGGATATGCAATATTTCAAATATTATATTCATAAGTATGCACTTGATGATGAAGTGCATACAATACAAAGAAATTCAGCAATGCAAGTACAAAGACTATTTATGGGATTCAAAATGTCATAGTAGATTTTTCATAAAGGGTTGGCCAGGATTAGTGGAAAAGTTGTATAATCATCAAAGGCATCCAAAGCTATCTATTTAGGAGTCTTTCTCATTTTTTTAGAAAGAAAAGAGCGTATTCTAAGATTTGACCTTAACTAAAGCCATTTATAGGATGTGCTATTTTTAGTGCAAGGAATCCTACTATTTTTATCTTTCTACCATAGTTTATGTTTATTATTTGTAGCAAAGTTCCCAAACTTGGACTTGGCTCAAACTCAACAAGGCCGACTCGAATCGTGACTCAACAAGAAAACTCGGCAAAATGAGAAAAAACAAGAAATTTAGAGATTTTTAAGGATTTAAAACTTGTTACATGCACCCTTTATTGAATAAAGCTTTAAGACACAATAACATCATCAAATAGAAGCTAATTTGATCACATACATAGATATGCATTCATCACATAAGTACAAATGCAAATCGTAGCTGAAGGAAATAGCAAACAGATATATAAAATTATAAATATTGTCAAATGTATATAAAACTCATGGAATATGAAATCCATGACATCATGATCAAATGTTCCAAACATACATGAAAACAAAAACAAGTCTATGGCTCAGCCTCAGAGGAGCTTGCATTCCTCCTACAAAGGCATCTAAGGTAGGTCCTGGATGACTAAACAGCCATAGTCTGTCTGTGAGTCGTCACTCTGACCAACATCAAGTGTGCCTAATCGTGCTCTATCCTCCTCCTCGACCATGGCCACAGCCTCAGCCTCTTTGTCTACCTGGTCAATACACTCAAGGTCCTCATCAATAAAGATAGGATTGGTAGACTCAGTGACCCACTCGGATTCTGGATTGACATCCTCTAGCATGATCGGGTTGGAGTCACTGTCCAAAATCTGTCTCATTCCAAGATGAAGGTTGTAATGAACAAATACAAGATCATTCAAATTCTCCACTAACAGTCTATTGTGCCTTTTCGAGTGAATGTGCTCAAACATGCTCCAGTTGCGCTCACAACCCGAAGTGCTACATGGCTGGCTCAATATTCACATGGCAATTTTCTAAAGGTTAAGAGTTGTAGGCCCAAACATTTGGCACCATGTATCTAAAATAAGGAAAAGAAAAAAAAATCAGTCCCATTTCCAACTTTAAGACTAAATTATAAAATCAAATTATGCACTTAACAAGTTAACATATATTTTTACTTAGTTGCAATTTTGTGCGAGCGGCTTTGCACATTTGACTATCGAATAGCTCCCCTGTTGCATTATCAAATGCATCTATCTCGTGAAGTGTAGTTGTGGTATCACCATCTGACATCCACTATACCACTAAATAGAGCCCACCAAGAACCTCCTCATCCGCCTTGAAATCATGGTGAAAATGGTATGTCGGATTGAGGTAATATGCGACTGCATGGATGCGCCTATGAAACTGGAGGTGTCATCTCTTATCAATTATCGCCCAAATGGGACGATACTTATGCTCATCTCCATATACGGATCTAATGGTCTCCTTGGCCCTATCCATGCCCTCATATATATAGCCCATAGAGGGCTTCTCCCCACCAACTCGTAGTAGAACTACCAGGGGCTCAGTGACTTGCAAATATTGTGAAACAATTGTCAGTAACAGTTAAGTGTGCATGAAAATAAACAAAATTTAGATTCTAAACATAATGTAGATTCTAGAATTTATAAAAATTTACACCCAAGATCTTGGACAAGGGGTCCAAAAACCTGCCTCAACAAAAATGCAATCTCCTACATCCATCCCTGCAATGGTCGTAGCATAGGATGAGGAAGTCCACTCCTCACCAACAGACATGCGCCTCAAAGCTGCCTTTGATTGCAGCAAGGATTTTAATGTGATAAAATTTGAGGTGAATCTTGTGATACCAGGATGAGCCAACCCCCTTCTGCCCCGTATATTGCCTCATTATGCTAAGGACCAATGCATGATTGTAGATAAATTTGTAGAGGTTTTTTGCCATATCAACACATGCTTTGACCCATTCAATCTTTCCAATATACTCCAATATGAGGTCAAGGCAATGGGCCGCACATGGAGACCAAAAGAATTTGAGGTGCCTCTCCATCAAAAGTCTACCTACAGCAACATAACTTGTTGCATTGTCTGTCACCACCTGCACCACATTTTCTTCCCCCACCTCACGTATGACTTCCTCAAAAGCCTCACATAAGTATGTGGCATTTTTCACATGTGAGGAAGCATCAATGGACTTCAAAAACATGGTGGATCCTGAAAATAAAGCGAAATGATAATCAATCAACAAATCAAAAATTATAATATTCAAATATTAATCACTAAATCAAAATTCAAATTATTCAATGCATTTAGGCAAGTAGAATGATCAATCACCTCCGCTAGAAACAAGAAAATTTAGGAGTGTCCTATTCCTCCTATCAGTCCAACCATCTGTCATGATGGTGCAACCCGTTTTGCTCCAATACACTCGATGGTCTGCTAGCTCAATTTTATATCCCCAACCATTTCTAACAAGAGGGGGTCACTTAACTCAGCATCAGTAGGGGATTTAAACCCCGCCCCACAAATGGTTACGACATCTATCATGCCTTGCCAGTAAGCAGACCTATAACAAATAAATTAAATAAGTATGTGTAATAAAATTATAACAATTCATTATGATTAGACAAAGCAAAGTTCAAACTATAAATTTTAAAATTTAAATCTAAAACAATCAAATAAAAAAGAATTACCTGGCTGCAACAAATGGAATGTTGCAAAAGTACCAAAACTTGCAAATTGACTTTTTGCAGCATCATGGACCTCCTTGTTCCAAGGCATGCTCTCAAGCAAGGGTTGTCAACCAAGAGTAGTGAATGACACAAAATAGTTGTCCAATCTAGATTTCCGAACTCTAGGAGCAAAGCTAATTGTGCCACTAGGAGCAGAAGTAAAAGCACTAGCACTAGCACAAGCAAAAGCACTAGGATGAAACAAAGGCATGGAAGAACCCTCTCCAACACAACCTTCTGATGTGGATGAATGGGAACCAATATTAGCTAACTCCTCCCTTTGCCTCTTCTTTGTTTCCTTTAATTGTTCAAATGTTTCTAGTTGCACATAACATGCACGAATAGCCTCGGGAGGTGCTAATTTACATGGCTCAATATCATGGCCACGTATCCCAACAATAGGGTATTTAAATCTATTAATGTCACCATGGTTAATTTCTTTACAAAATTTACAGTTCATTTGCAATCTTGTTCTACCAGGAAGTTCTTCAATATATTGCCAAGCCGCATCCCTTTGACCTCCTTTCTTAGCCCTAGGATTAGGTTGAAGATTAAGAGTAGACATCAGGGAAAAATATTGTTTTCAAAACGTCAAGGTTGTTGCAATAAGATAATTTTACAAAAAAATTACCATTTGTGCATTGTGTTTTATTCTTGAATCTTGATTATTTTCCTTCCAAATTCAAAGTCAAACTTCAAAGTTCAAAGAAAGAATTCAGAAAAATCAGCAAACACTACATTTTTTTTAGAAAAAATTGTAAATACATATTTACAATTTTTTCCAAAAAAAATGTGGAGTTTGTTATTGTTCTACTTCTCTCATTGAAGTATAAAACTTGGATTTGAAAAGAAAACATTCAACTTCAAGAATTAGAAAGTAAAAAATTTACAATAAAATCCATTAAAATACAAAAAAAACCACACAAATCCATAAAATTTAACACTTACCTCTTCGAAATGAGATGAGAGCTCTTTGCAACTGCTGGTATGGACTCTTCGATGCTCTAAATGCAAGTATTACTCTGTCCCAATGTGATTTCTTAAAGATTTTTAGCTCTTCCTCCCTGCTGGTTGCACACCTGTGGACTCTTATTTTTATTCATATCTCACACATCTCTCTTCTTCTCAATACAATGAAATGAAATGCTTTTTAGGGCTACAAGGAAGAAATAGAACAAAAAAAAGTTAAAAAAACTTGACGTTTTTTATTGGCAAACTTGGCAAGTCCGTCGGCCGAGTCCCGTCATCAAGGTCGTGACTCTGCGAGTCACTTGCCTGACTCGGCCAAGTCCGAGTCAAAGTCCTTGTGACTCGATAGGGGCAACTCGACTCGCGACTCGCCCAGACTCGGTTAGTCATGGCGAGTCCAGGAACTATGATTTGTAGCCTATATTCATATATTTTTAGCGTGAGGACCCTACTATTTTTATCTTCCCAATATATTTTATGTTTGTTATTTATAGCTTGTAGTCATCTATTTTTGGAGCATCTAGCTTTAGATCTATTGTCGTGCCAAAAATCTAAGCATTAAGTCATGTTTGTAATAATTCAATTTATAGCTTAACCAAGATTGCATGTGCATGAATATGCATACTTTTGAAAGCCCATAATATGGATGACATATATGTGATATAATATTTAAATACTATTAATAATTAATGTATACATAATAAATACTCCCGTTAATGGGATTGAATGAATGAATGAATAAATGAAAGATTTTAATAACATCTGCGAGGCCAAAGCAACCTATAGGACCGCCTAAAATAGCACGCACCCCAGAATAGGGTGCCAAAACCTTAAAGAATTTGGAACTTCTTTAAATCTGCTCTCTGACAATGAATTTTGATCAATAGGTTTGTTGTCCTATCTAGCTGTGTTTCTTCAAATAAGGTACTTAAATTGTTCGCTTCTAAAATATCCTCATAGCTGGAGAGGACGTCATTGTATGCTTGGCACTCCATGATAAAATGTCGTTCTATCTCCACCACTCGCATGTTGCAAAAGAGACATATTCTCTCTTTCCATTCTTCCTTGAGTATCATCCATCTACCTATTTCACATCTCAAATGGTGAGAACTAGTTCTAAGTGTGCTATAAGCATTTTTGCTCTCCATTTAATATTTGCTCCTATGCATATTTTCTCATCATGATCTCCCATGGGGTTAAATGCTTTGATATAGTAGGCTATTTTGCGCCCGTTTTGTTTTTACCATATGATACTCCTAAATTTTTCCCTCACAAACTTTTTTATTTCTTTATTGTTATCCAAATATTCATGCATATTAACATTCCATTTTTTTCATATGTTTGATGTTTTCCTTCATCCACATGTTCCTTCTTCTATCTAATCTTTCCTCCATGATCAATTTAGGCCAACGATGTTTGTCTGTACTTTGAGTTTTCTTTAGATAGCTTAACAGTTGAACCATTACTGGAGCCTCTAAAGGGATGGAGCCTCTAAAGGGAAGATGCCTATTTCCGCCAATAAGATCTCATAACAAACAGCAGATATAATTTTGAGGCTGCTGATAATTAGATGTTTTTGGATTATCTCTACTTGCCTCCATTTCTGATCTGACATGCTGCTGCCCCAAATCTCACACCCATAAAGGATCACCGGGGTAACCAACAAACCAAAAAGCATCTTCTTGATTTCCAATCCCATAACTTTGCATTCCTACATCTATATTGTAAGGAATATAGCCCTTTCCAACCTCCCTGAATTCTTTTTTGTCTACACATTTCCTAGCTGAATTTGTTGTGAAAATTGATCCCAAGATACTTGTACTCATTTACTATCTCTAAAGGATTGCCTTTGAAAAGAAATGTGTTTTGCGTATTCCTATTTCATTTCATCATCACTTTGGTTTTGCTAGTGTTCTTTGCATCCCAACCTCATGACAAAAGGTATCAAGCGCCTTCAAGTATTCCCTCAACCCATCAGTCGTTTTAGCAATTAAAATGAGATCATCCGCACAGAGAAGTACCCTTATCACATATTTAGCTAGTTGAACCCCATCACCATTAGTCTTGTTTAGCCATTCCTCTAACTTATCAATATATAACCCAATAAAGTTGGTGAGATGGGGAACCCTTATTTGACACCTATATCACTGGCATAAGCACTCTGACATCCCATCTATAGTTCTGATTTTAGCCTTGACCTGCTCATAAAGTCTATGTACCGTAGCCCAGAGCTCAATAGGAATTTTCAGTTCATCCATTCTATCCCAAAGTTTGTCGCACGGTACCATGTCAAAGGACTTTTTAAAGTCAACAAAGCAGCAAAAGGCCTCGTCACCTTGCGTATTCCATATTTTTTCAACCAAGAATCTAAGGGTAACAACGTGATCAATGGTGGAGCGTTTTGGTCTGAAACCATCAAGCCCCTTAGCTCTTTTACCTTATATTTCTGTCCGCCTACTTATTTTGCGTTCAACCATGCTACCAAAGAGTTTCCCAAGGAGGGGGTTAATCATGACAGTGCAATAACTTGATGGATTATTTATTTCGCCACTTTTGTGGAGAGGAATCACAACGCTAGTCGTCCAATTTTCCAGAAAACCTTCTTCATTGACACCGTTGAAGATATGATTGATATCAGGTGCTAGGAAATCAATGCCCCATTTCAAACGTTTAGCTTGCAGCCCATCAAACAGTTTACTTGATAGCTATTGACAAGTGTCCTCTATGATATTCAACCATTGTACTGCTGCTCCATACATGTCAGAACTAGCTGAAACTGTGAGTGATGAATTTGGAACCTTGTCTATTTTGTTTCTTGTTTGAAGGTGTCAACTGAAGGTGATAATACTTCAAAGATGACTAACACTCGAATTTGAATTAATCTGAGGATTAGAAAACCGATTTCTACTGCTGATGATTTGAACCAAAGTCTAAGGCCCGATCCTCAGTATTCTAAAACAGATTGTTGTATTCCACACTCACAGCTTGATATTCTTTTGTCGTCTTTCCAAAAACTGACCAGTTGTTTAAATGCCCAAAATAGACATTCCTTCACTCTGTGAGTTTCATGCCGAGTTTGCAAGGAAACAGATATCAAGAAGAAGCCATGCAAACTTCTCCAAAAATGTCAAAATCACTTATGTCAATGCCATGTTCCACAAAAAGTGAAAATTGAGTTTTCTCTTGTATTCTCTACTTGCACAGAATCTCTGAAGAACTTTCAAAACCAATTACCAAACACTAAAATAATTTCCTGCAACCTTCAATATGATTGCACACCTAGAGGATTTTTTCTGGCGGCAGTTCCATCTTCAATCAACAAGAAAAACAGAGTCTCGAGCACCACAACACGTGACCACCTCATTAGCAGCAATTTTAGTAAGGCACGCTATACAATTCCAACCTAAATAACTTTATCCACACAGCCACAATAACCAAATGAAGGCTTTCGGCAACTTTAGGAAACACATGTCCTGTACTACGGTTGCCATGAAATCCTGTCAATCTCATTCAAGAAACTTGGAAACTTCCCTAACCTCCACTCTATATTTTGTGAAAAACTCTTCGCTCATAACAACTACCGAGTAGCTTGGCTATTGTAATGTTTATGACCCTGATTCCTGTTAACTTCAAATTGGATTCAAAAAATTCCAAACGAAATCTTCTCCAAGTCAGGACTATTCACTTGTAATGGCAGAAGGCTTTGTCTTGGTAGAATTCAGCAACGCCACAAGAGATAAATAAATCTTGAAACCAATCATTTTTGTAAAACTCACATCAATATCAGGTACTCAGTGGCAAAAATGAAACGACACTTGTCTTTCATCCAGTTCATAACTTCCATAGTCTTCACAGTAGCCGTTCAAATGTCCCCACGCCAATTCTCTCCATCTGTATTACTAACTACCAGATTATTATAAATTAATTACCACTTGAAAGAGCGGCAACAAAATTGAAGCACACAAAACTCAAAGCATCCAATATAATTTCGGCAAAGGCGTGAGAGAATACAGAGGCCTTCCCAATTAGGAAAAATCTATTTTCATTTCAGCCAAGAACCAAAATATTGAAATTCGCTCCTGAGAATACTTGCGTACTCTCTAAAGTACCCAGATAAATATTTATCACTATGATATTAGCCACACAATGCTTATACAAGCCCCGAATTACATGAATCTTTTGTTTTTATGAGCTTTAAGCAACCTTTGGCAGCCCATGCATATTAATCATAATTGCCCATGGGTCGATACTATAGTCATCAACCAAATATTTCCTCCCTCCTTAAAATATTGTAATATTATAAGAGAGCTCAAATATCTGACAAAACCCCCGCATCAAATAATAAATATAAACCTTTAATTTAATCGGGTTTGATGTTTATTCTCAAATAACTAATTCCACGGTTTATGTAAGCATTAAGAAAGCTCTGGAACAACATAATTTTCGTCTTGTGAAGTCGGCTCTGCAAATTCATGGTCATCAATTAAGCACTTTTGCTATCAGTAATATTCAATCGATGGTGTTTGCATTATTGGATATTTTTGACTTCAATATGGCAGCCCCACCTGTCGTCTTAGATCCTCCAGTGCATTCCATTTCTGATCTTGTTAGTGGTATGGCTTCAAGTGGCACTACGGTTTCTGCAAATCTTGATCTCCATTTGGGTTTGGCTTGTTCATCTCAGCTTTCTACGAAGAATCTTCAGTAACATCTGCTACTGGTTTTTTTGGTGACTACGTGGGCTATGAAGGTGGTTTTTTGTTTCATGGTTCTCTGCTCATACAGACTATTCGCACTTCTGCAAGTATTTGTGCTTGTTATGTAATAGCTTTTGTATTGATAAGCTCTGAGTGGGTTTAGTTTATAGGATTTCTCGGATTCTATCTTTGTTGGATATTATAGGGTTGTACTTTCTAAACATCATGGGTGGGCTCTCTTTTTTGTAATATAGCTACGGCTATTTGGGTGGGTATCTTCTTCTCTCGGGCTTATGTTATGGGGCTATGAACGGAGTTTTTCTTCCTGGTTCTTTTCTCCGGGAGCTCCTTTCGAACCAGTGTAAAAAAAAAAAAAAAAAAATTTATTAATATAATATATCAAGTGGTTCTACCACCTTTTTTTTTTTAAAAAATGAAGTACCCACCTTAATAATGTCGTTTCAACTGTGAATAAGTCTCAAAATAAATCTCCAAAATGTTGTACTCCAGAGATATCCCCAAATAAAAATAGAATCTAAGTATTTTGTGAAACAAACTCACAGGTTGGCAGGAGAACCGCTCTAATACCACTGAAATATTCCCCTAAGATATTTGCTCCAGATTTTTTAACCAAAAGGATCTACAAAAATTTATCAAACAATTTGCATGCAACGGATTTTAATTTATCCAACAATTTATACTGAAAATTATAAAATATCAGACTGAAATAGAGATTCTGAAATGAAATATGAATATTGTCTTTAAATCTTCAATAGATCAACAACAAAATATCCAATCGTAGCCACAGAACTTACAGTCATATAGGATAACCAGAAGTATGAATTTGAAACACAAAGTGAGACACCTGAGTGATATCTCCAACAGACAATGGGTTTCCGTCCAGTGCCTCCAAGCTCGAGGGTTTTTGTCCTCAAACCTACTGAAAGCCAAAGCTTCCCAGAATTCTCTAAGAGAAAAACCAAACATGAAATCAAGCTTGTCCCAAAATGAAGTCCAAACTGCCTTTTTATAAATCTCTGATGAAGATTCCAGAAGACTCTTGAAATTCCCTTTACTTGTCTTTAGATTTTCCCTTTTTAATTTTAAATTGAACTTGGAGGGAAAATAATTTTAAGGTGACTTTTATTTTATAATTCCTTGTTGATATAAAAAGTCAATTAATTGCTCTATTAAATAATTAAATTAAATCATCATTATATCTGATATAATTTGACAACTTAATATTTAATTATTTAACTGACGACTAATGTCCCAAAAAAAGGGACATTACATTATTGAAGTACTTTTATGTTTTCTTAATATGCATTGATTTCTGTTTTTTTTGTGTAATTGCATTTGTTCCTTTTTTTTCTTTTGTGCCATGTTTTGCTTTATTTTTGCCAGACCAAGTCAGATTTATGGGCTGCTGATTCTGAGTTTTCCAACTATGAAAAATATAAACATAAAATTTGACACAACTGAAAGTTACAGCAATAATAACACTCTTCCATAACAAAACACAGCACAATATTAATGACTAATAAGGATAAATTCGATTTCCTAGTGACTGGAACTGAACTTGGCATACAATGAATTGCACGAAAATAAGATATTACCTCTTCTGCCACAGGTGATGTTTTGTCATCTTTGTCATATATCAAGGCCAACAATATGCGCTTGAATTCCTCATAAGCCTCCTATGTTGAAATGAAATGATTATCCATTTTAAATAAAGTAATAATAAACAGGTTACTGGAAACTATCAATCAAAATTACAGAATAAAAAAATTTGAATATAGCAGGCAGGTATTTAAGTGGCGTGTGATGATCAGCATTCTAAGGTATATTCAGAGACCAATCATGAATAAAAAACCTCAGAATACAGAAAAAAAAGGTAAACACGTACAGATATTTCACTATATGAATTGAATTATGTGGCAGTAAAATCTCAGTCAAATTTTTGCAGCTTGTCCACCATCTATGAATGAAGTAAAGATGATAGTAGAATAGACCATATTCATTCTATAGATTGATATAACTATTAGTATGATACAAAATTAATGACAAAAAGATTGAGCATATATCTGTGATATAAGACTCACTAGGCACATGGTAGACTTGTGGAGTCCCGAGCTGAGCTAGGCCAAACAAGGCTCACAGAGTGAAATGATAGTCGATTGTTATAAACAAAGAAGAGGAATACTCCTTGTATAAGCAATTACAGTCTTTACAGAGGAAACGATTGAGAACTAAAGACAGAATAGAAAGATATTAAAACTAACTAAACGACTTACAGAATAGAAAGTTCCTAAACTAAACGATTTCAATGACCATTATAAGCTAAATATGACAATATTACTTTAATACCCTCCCTTAATGGTCATTCTACTAACTACACCAAAATTGTGCCAGGATTTTCCAAGTTAGTGCCAAAGAGTACAGATAAAAGAACTCTTTGCAGCCAATGCAAGATTGTGAGACTCATAAATGGTGAGCATGCGCTGTTTTCAAAGGCCGTTGAACCTCTAAATCCCTTCTAACATGATGTTGGGTAACGAAGCCATCCCTCACGCCATCCAAAGACACGATAAATGAGATAAAAATAAGCTTCTCAGATATGTTCAATTTTTGTTAAAAAACAATCAGAAAAAAACTGAAACCCATGATTTTTTTAAAAAATCATGCAAAATTTCTGAATACCCACGATTTTCTGGAAATAATCACTCTAAAGTTCTAAACCTTTACAGTTCTGAAAATCCACAATTTTGCCCAATATCATCAAAAAAATGTCAAAAACCCTCCATTACTTTGGAGGAAAAAAACAACAACGCCCACGATTTTGAAGAAAATCCATGATATGCAAGAAATAACTTCCACAATTTTTATCAAAAAAATCATTCCAAAACTTTGCTGCTAAAACCCTCGATCTCCAACAAAAAAAACCCGCAATTTTTTAAAAAAACTCAATAAAAAATCCTCACGATTTTTATCTTCAAAAAAATTAACCAAAAAAACATCTAGAAAGTGCCAAGAAATTTCCAAGTACATTGTCCACGAATTTTATTAAAAAATAAATCCGCCCAAAAACAAGAACCCTCAATTTTATTTGAAAATTTGATCAAAAACTTTTGTCAATCAAAACTATTGATTCCACTAACAAAACCTATTACAAGTGTGATTGTTGTTGCACCAAAAGATCGACCTGTCAATGCCCGATACAACCACTAGACTTATAGAATCCATAGGAAACAGTTAGTCCCTTGTCCCAAATCCTGAGGGGAGCGCTGACCATTTTGCCAACAATCTCCCCCTCAGCATCACCCGAGGGGATTTGAACCTGTGACCAAGCTCTAATACCACTTGTTACAAATGTGATTGTCGTTGCACCAAAAGATCGAACTGTCAATGTCAGATACAACCACTAGACTTATAGAATCCACAGGAGGCGGTTAGTCCCTTGTCATGAATCCCGAGGGGAGCGCTGACCATTTTGCTAACAAAACCCACAATTTTGTTTTTAAAAAAAAGGGACAAAAACTTTAAAAATTCCTCAAAATTTCTAGGTAAAGACCACAAATTTTTTTACATAATTCACCAAAAAAAGAACCTATGTTCTAATACCATGAAATGATAATCGATTGTTGTAAACAAAGGAGAGGAATACTCCTTATATCAGCAATTACAAAGGATCTTTCCATAGCAAAAACGATCAAGAACTAAAGAAAAATAGAAAGATACTAAAACTAACTAAACGAAAAAAATAGAAAGTTACTAAACTAACTAAACAATTTAATGACCGTTATAAGCTAAATATCACAATATTACTTTAATACAGACTCAAATACAAGTTTGGGCAAGTCTCTATCAAACTCACCACATTCACTAGCACTCATGAGTCTCATGGGTCAAACTCAACCATATAATAAACCCATCAAAAAAATGACAAAATGACTTTCTAATTGTTAAAAAGCCATATACAGTTAAGGAAAGATGCATACTTGCAACCACTAACAAAGACAAGAAAAGGTCATAGACAGAAAAACGAGGACATTGTAGCAAAATGCAGCCAGTGGAATTATGTAGCAAATGGTAATTGAAGTGTGCATGTGTAGATTTGTAGTCAACAACCCCAACCAACACACACAAAGGGTCCCAAACCCAATCAACACCAACAGCAACACCTCCAAACTTCTTGAAATGAAAGCTAACTGGTCTGATATAACTGTCTGAGAGATAGTAGATTTGAAACAACACTGTTGCAAGTCCAAACAACCCCTTTAAACCTTCCAAAACATAGTGTACACAACCAAGTTCAGCTCCAAGCAAAACCGAACAGCAAGGTATATACCAAACATCGTCAGAGGATTTCAATCACACAAACAAGCCACCCAGCTGGGAAATAAACCTTAAATATATAATAAATACCTGCTGGAGTAGGTCTAAAAGACAATGAAACAATGACTCAGAATTCATGAACGATGCATACCAAGATCATCAATAATGAATGTGGACTGCACTAAACATGTCCAAATGCCATACCCTTCACCAAACTACTCCATGAAGCCAAGAAGTGAACATTTACAAGTCTGGTATGAGAAAAGCAGCATTGCTACACTATACCCAACTCCGAATATCACTTCAAATACATGCTCAAAAAAAACCTGCTAACTGAAAGAAAATCTCACCAAAATATCTGCAAATCTAAAACACATCAAATACCTTCATATTGAAATTCGGTAGCATAACAACATAAGAATCTTCAACATGTCCCTCAAATGAGCCTCAACCTCATTTATAACTTTTTGAGAGTTATTTTAGGGAAAAACATTTTTGCTTTTATTTGCTGAGGTTTTTTTTTTAGAAAAACATCATTCATAGCATAGTCTAGTGATTAGTTAGAAGAATTAATTAGTTACAATTAGTGTTCAGTTCTTGGATTAGATAAGATTAGATTAATTTTCCTTCGCGTTTATCTTGCCATTTCTATTCAAGCAATTGTCAATTTAAATCAACCAATAAAACTACTTCCAAAAAAATTCAAATCTCTACAACACTCAAACCAATCAGATTAAACAGACAGTTAATATTTGTATGCTCAACCTTGTGCAACTTGTTTAAAACTACAAACTTAACAACTCTGTCGGTGTTGAATGTTTGTTTGAAGGAGTATTCAGAGGGATCTTTTCATGATCTCATCCTTTCATCTCTCCATCAAACCTCTAGACAATAAAGGTCACAATTCATTCAAGATGAATTTTGCAAACAAAATCGATCTTGGCAGCACATTTGTAACATAAATTGCAAATCATATCAGCATATACAACAAAACAGCTTTACAAAATTTACATTACAATTTAACAACTTTGCAACTTTAACAAAATAAAACAATTCTTGGCAAAGCAAAATTCACAAGAAGTTTACTGTTACTTCCACCATAAAAATTGTAGAACGATATTATCTTGCACATTTACATCACTTGCGAAATTGGTTGTTCTCTTTCAAAAAGATTCACATTTAAAACATTCCTCGCACATTGTCAACATTGCAAACCTTCTCCAAATGGCAGGACATCTTCCAATGATTTTGCATTTTTGCAATTTTGCAACATCGCAACTTTGAGTTTTTTTAGTTTTGCAAAAACCTGTCAACTTTTTAGAATATGCCAAAGGCCCAAAACCACTGCTCCATTGCAAACACACTCAGTCAGGTTAACTGACTCCTTGTCAAGCAAAGTCCTCAGTTGATGTAGATTCTTCTCATCAAGAGTTTCCATTTTGGGATCTCTCTTTGTGAATCTCTCAATCTTCATTTGGGTCTTTTCATAAGTCCTTGACCAAATCTGCAGCTTACTCTGGCCTGCCCCCCAAGAAGCTGTGTATGTGATTTTGGCACAGAGTAACAATCATGGATTCTCTTGAAATTGGCATCCAACCTTAGCGTAAAAGCTCATTTTTCATCTTCTATATTGTCTGAAATGACATTTTAATAGCAAAAAAGTTCTGTTTTTATATTTTTTCCTGAGTATTTCAGCATTGACCTATTGTTTCCCAAGTGGACTAAATCTCTTTCAAAATAGTAATTTTCAGATCTCAACTTCAGACTACAGATTTTCAGATTTCCCTTGTAGGTTGCTTCAGTTATCATAGCAGATATGAGGTCATGGGCATAACATAATTACCTAAGGCATTTACCTGTTTGAAATGAGAATGACATGGAGATTCATATGATTCAACCAAATCTTTGTCACTGGGTTCTCCCAAACCCCCACTGCCCCCTACATAACCATATGGGTCTGGTCTGTCACTGGTAAACCATTAGGTTCACACAGGATCGTGGCCAAGTTGCCCAGACCGAACAATGGCTGAACCTAGGCCACAAAGAAAAACAAAAGAAAAAGCACTTTTTTAAACACTTTTATAAAAAATAAAGTGCCTAATACCAAATTTCACCCTAAAGTGTTAAAATTCTGAAAATGGTGTGCACCATGAAGATCAGTGGAAGGGGCTCTGCCCCTTAACCCCGCCTTGTATCACAACAGGGAATGTTGCCCCTTAACCCCGCCTCATATCACAACAGGGAATATGCCAAGGGCACTGCTCTCAGACCCTACAAGGTGCACTACCCCTCAACCCCACAAGTAGAGCAGCCCCCAAACCCTCACAAGGAGGTCTGCCCATCAACCCCACTAAAGCCACTGCCTCCAGACTCCCACTAGTTATTGGGATCTCCTGTCACATAAGAAGCTCAATTATAATTAAAGGTTGACAAGGAATTGGGATCTAACTCTTGAGTGACGAATTGGGATGTATCTCTTGAGTGTGCTGACTCAGCCGTTATTGTGTACAACTTGCCAAAGATTTCTTTACATAAGGCAGCTTCTACATATGACATGGCTAGTGGAAGTGGCATTGTAACTCATTATGGTTCAGATGAATTGAACCAAATGTTGACTTGATGCTTTCAGTGAAGAGCAACATAAAGATTATTGATATTGATCGTAAGTTGTAACCATTATAAAAGAGATAATTTGAACTAGCAAAACAGGTAACCATAAATTTTACCAGTGAACCAAAAAACAGGGTTTTAGTTAACTTTAAATTAGTAAAACTGAATCCATTGTTGTTATTCTTCATGAAACAAAGAAACTCTGATAAAAACTTTTCCTGCAATTTCAAGGGCAGTGCAAAACAAACCCCTCTCAGGTGCAAAAGAAATTGTGTTCTCGTTATTCAAAAAAATGTCTTCTTTAGTTGATCGAAAAATATAGTTGAGATCTCGCAGTAAAGTGTGTCATTTATCACCACAAAGACCCTAGTTAAAATCCTAAGAGGCGAGCCCCAAGTTGCTCAGGTGAATGTGTGCCAAACAGTAAAATGTTTGAATTTTCTTAAATTAGCAATGAGAAGGGGTTTTGCAACTTACATAGGTTTTCAGCTTATTGTATTATGGGAGGAAGGCATGTTTCCCAATAGCCAATGGACCATTCACTGTAGCTAAAGGGGTATAAAATAACTGCCTTTTGGCATTTATGTATCAAACTGGATTGTGCTATTAAGCAAGTTAAATTTGCAATAATTTTAATTATCCTGGTTTTACTTTATTCTCTGATGAGTTCGAGAAATATTCATTTTTACAGTTCAACATGGTCTCAACTTCAAATATTCATAAAGTAATTATATTTTCTTAAGACTCTGGTTTTGAGTGCATATCGCATTACTAAGGCAATAGAGATATTGATTTATTTCCCAAGTCACTTTGCGGTGCGTTTTCACTCCCCGGTTTGTCATAGAGAAGTTTCAGAATGTCATGTGGTCTAATAACATCGGTCGAAAAAAGGCTTACTATATGCAAGTGTTCAACCCAACCGGGGAGCATGGGGAGAAAACATACTTAGGGGCTGCTATTAAAGGGAAAGCGAGGCTGCTAATGACACATTTGAGGACGGGATCACATCATCTCAGGTGCGAGACAGGCAGATGGAAGAGGCCCAAAGAGACTTGGGAGGAGAAAACTTGCAAGTTTTGTGGGACGAGAGCAATTGAAACTGAATGGCACTTTCTCATGGAGTGCGCAGCGTATGAGGATATTCGGGCTAAGTATGAAACCATCTTGAAAGTGGACAACATGAACAGTCTATTTGAAGAGGATACGGTCAACCAAACTGCGGGTTTGCTGGTCAAGATTCATAAAAGAAGATCGGAGTTGGAAAAGATTATGGAAATCGTTTAAGTTTGTGTGTTCCTTTGGTCCCTTAGGCTACTGGGCCTCGTGGACGTCATTAAAATCATTCATTCATTCAATCAATCATTCTATTTTCTATCTCATGTCCCTTTTCAATTTGAGGGAATGAATGTTTTGCCAGTTCAGTATGATATCAATTTCATATATGCATAAAAAGTGCCGTAGTTTATACAAATATATGGATTTCGGAAACCCTGCCTTTGACAGCAACCTGCTCCTAAAAATATAAAAGATATTCATTTACTTATTGTATGACTTACAGGATAAGCGTTTAGCGCACAAGGACCAAGTGCAGTGCGAGAACAGCTGATGGCCATATTTCGAGCTTCATCATCCCCACTCCTCAGCAATTCAATGAATTTCTACAAAATAAATAAAAATAAAAGGGTGAAAAACAGATCAGATTTTGCTAAAAAAATTAGGTAAAATTTAAGGAAGCACAAATTTGATAAGTCTCTGCTGATAAATCCTTTTGAACTTCAAATTTTAAATATTTTAAAATTGCTGATAATTTAAGTGGAGTGCTTTTCCTTTCTTCTCAATGTTTTTATGTACTTCGTAAAAACAAATTGGTGAATTCGTTAAACAATGAAATATTGTTTCGCAAAAATTGAGGCGATTCTTCATCCCCAATTAACAGAGGAAACCGGCAAACTTTGTTGGTTACTGAATATCAGCCATAAAACTATTGCAGTTAAAAACAAAAGATAAAGATAAAAGAAAGATTTTTGCTAACAAAAGGAGAAAGGGTTTTTAATGATAAGCAAATTGCCTGTTTAAGCAAACGGAAGAGAAGGTGTTGATCTTCAAGTACGAAAGGAGCTTGATGAGTAAGAATGCTGAGAACTCCATCAATATGACCCGCCTCTATCATTTTCCGTATGCCTTGTATCATTTCGCGCTTAGAAGAAGAACTTGTATTTGAAGACGGAGACATATGTGAAACAGATGAGGATGAGGAGGAGGCTTCTGCCTGATCATTGCCCGAAAACAGAAGTCTCTCCAATTCGACATAATCCATGACAAGAGCGTCAAATCCAGACCAGTTCACAGACATTGTATCCATTTCTTTCGCGTTTGATTTGGCCATGAAACTCTCGTTCCCTCAATCCTGCGATCTGCGCAATTATCTTGGTATCTTTTTTTAAAATTTGTTTGCTCACTTATAATCTACGCCCCGCTTAGATTTGTTTTAAATGTCTAGTACCTTGTTGCAAGCATTCACAGGAATCTGGAAATCAGCAAATTTGTGTCAGGAATCGATATCTATAAACGTTTTATTAGCGAGGAGTATAAAATGTTTTCTCGTTTGTTGTGGAACAGGGAAGATGTCTTTGTGGTAGTAAAAGTAGGGTCCAGGCTGAATAGTAGTTTAAAACTTTTATCACTTTTTATGCAGTTTGTGATCTCCTGATTTTTTAAATTATTTATAAATCATTTTCATATATAGATAGGACAATTTTTTTTTAAAAGTTGTTAGAGAATCTTACATATAAAAATCATAATAGTTTACTTTAGAATGAAGAAAGGTACAAGGAATTTTAATGACAAAATTAACATATTTCTAAATTCTTTTCATTGTTGGTTCTTCTATTATGAATTTTGACCAAGAATCTTGCAATTTATAATTCCTTTTAAGTTTTTTTAAATGACTATGAATAACTTCATAGGCATACTCCATGATGATGTGTCATTCACTTTCAACCACCCTTTTGCTTAAGAAAAAAGTAAGTCCTTTCTTCTCAATCTTCCTTGGGTAATATTCATCATTTCTTCCCAATCTTCCTTGGGTACCATCGATCTTGGGTATTGTCGCTCTTTCATATCTAAATGGAAACCTCAAATAGTCTTTTCCATCATGCTTCCATATTGAATTCTTTCACATGGTATATTTTTTTGACCAATTTATTTTGTCCATATGACAATCCTATTTTTTTCTAAAAGTAACTTTTTATCTCCTCCTCAATAAACAAATTTTATATTGTACCTCAACAAAAGTTTAAAAATTATATACATAATCTTTGAAAATTTATATATTTTTACCAAAATGATAATCTAATTAATAAAAAGTTAAAGAAAATAATTCATCATATAAAAATAACAGTATCACTCTAGAACAACAAATTACAATAATGCATGCAATGTAGCTACATTCCTTATCTTTTTATGGGATGAGAGATTTGTTCTATGTTAAAAGCATTTATAGTATGTTATGTATTTTCTATCAAAGTTGTTGGAGGATTGTCATACTAGTACTCTTAGTTTGACTTGGGCTCCTTTGGTTTTCACAACATTCTAGAATGGTTTTGTGTTAAATTGACCTTTCTTGATAGCAACCAATTTGAAATTGCAATATAGATGCGTATAGACAGGGGACGATTTTTAGATGGGTTATAATTTGTTGGATGCATTGTTAACATCTATTTTGCATTGAATCCACTATTGTTTATTTGGTCACCAAATTTTGATATAACAATTCTTATCATTTCAAATTTTTGTATTAGAAAGACTAATTGTTTACAAATTTTATTTATGCTCTAACAAAAAATGAATCCCCATATTCATCTAGGATTTGTAGTTATGTATGCTTTTACATCGACCTAGAATCTAATTTTTAATAGCATTGACAATAAAATTATAAATCTCAAGGGACTATTTTTTTGTGTGGAGTGAATCTAGGATATCCACCTTACAAATTTTACAACCTTGTTGGATAATATAAGAGTAAAATAATAGAAAACAAAGACATGAGATGCCGTAATTATTTGCAACAAAACTAATAGCAAACAAAATGATGAAGAAAAAACCATCGTTGTCATCTTTAACCTATAATAACCTCACCTAGAAAGTTTAATAAAAATGAAACATCTTATTGCTTGTGTCATCATTCTTCTACACAAAGAAGAAGTGAAATAAACTTAGGATTGTAAATAAGCCAGAAACACATATTTACATATCTTGAATAAGTATATCAAAATCGCAAGGTAGACACCCTATAAAGAAGCATGTGGCATAGTGACCTAGAAATGCCAAACAAACAATATTAAACTAGGAAAATGTAAAGACCATCTCAAAACCTATATATTGTGTATGATGATATAATTGAGCATGCACATAGTAATGGAAATTTAGTTGTAGGAAACTTAATGAATGGTGATAAATTCGATGGTGTTGCTACTAAATTGTCAGGATTCAAATGGCCACACAAATACATTATGGTAGTTACCAAAGTTAAAAGCTCAGACATACATTGCTCTATTTGTTAAAGTAGTTGGAACTAAAGCATAAACTACTAAGAAATCTCAACTATGAAGAAAGGCCTTTTCCAAAGCTTTGAAGGCCTTTGTGATAGATAAAAATACTATATGAAATGAGATTAAATGCAAGTCACAATAGAATATGATGAAACTTAGACTAATAACCTAATTTGAGGCCTTCCTGAAAAGAGAACGAATAAAATTGTTTCAAATACAAGATTAGTGTTTAGAAATATCTCATTTAACAACTGAGAAAAAACCACAAGCATATACAAAACCAGCAAATAGATAAAACCACAGAACCAATATATCCATTCAATAAATAATACAACAAGCTAACTATTGAAACAAAATAACTATGAACCAGTATAAATGTGAATCGGGAATTCACTATGTCATGCAATTAGAATTTTGTGCTATGGCTTCTTTTTCCTTTCATCGGTATTTTATTTCGAAGCAACGCGCTTTTTGTCACCTATTAACACAGAGTGCATTTTGGTCGTAGCATTCTTTTTTGTTCGCCAAAGTTCTCACTTGAGCGCCACAGGTCTATGGAGCGCTAACCGCAAATTACTTTTGCTTGTAAGCTCGAGCATTACTTAAGCCAGACACGTGGGCGTCTCGCGGGCATTTGAAGGAGTTCAATTTTCTTTTGAGAGAAAAGTCCCCACTTAAGTGTGCATTACCTTCCTTTCGCTAGCCAAAATAATTTTGTCAGTGCGCCCCAATACTTTCCAAAGGTGTACATGTGGGTGTCTTGCAAACGTTTGCGGAGCTTTATCTTTTTTTCAAGGGAAGCTTCCATGCTAGTATGCCACGTGTTCTTCCTATTGCAACCAAACGCTTCCACGCATCTAGCTCTGCGAGCTCGTTGTTTCTTTCAATTTTTGGCTTTATTCTCAGTAAAACTACCGTGCTATTTGAAAAGGGGTGGTAGTTGAGCATAATGATGGAGGATCCAATTTCGATAACGAATCGAGGGTTAGCTATCTTTTTCTCAGAGGCTGGTGACGAAATTGCTATCTTTTTAGATGGGTTACAATTTTTTGGATGAAAAACTACTTGTTATAAGCCTTAAGTTGTATTTTGTGCATTTGAATCCATACAATGCAATCAACTGTGCTTTTGGCCCTTTGATTTTCTTTAAGATTCATTGCTCAGATAATTTTATGTGATGTTCTATTGACTTTAACACACGCATCTTTAGTTTTTTACCAAGTAGATTATGCTTTAGCTTTTATGTTCTATAAATTGCTATTGTATGATTCGTTTTATGTCTATTAAAGGGTTTTGAATACTGTGTTTGTGCCTTAAATAATTGTAATAAGGTTGCCTTGATATTTTGTTCCTCAGAATAGCTTGTGCATTTGAATTTTAAAGTGTTCCAAAAGCTTAGTGTCTCACCTTAGTTTAGATTAGTAACACTTTCTTTCCCTTTTCCCTCTGCAGATGAAGAGTCAACTTCCAAAATCATGGAGGTCGCTTGATGAAATAGCATCGTGATGCAGTCAAGCTCGGAGGATCCAAGAATGGACTATCCAAACTTGTAGCCAAACAACACTCACATCGGAAACAACAACAACACAATTTATGAACAGCAACAGATAATTCTATTATCATAAATCGAGCATTACATGTAACATGTCGGGTTGTAATGCCTTCCTGATTACGGCCAAAACAACAAAAATTTCAACAAGATCTCGCAAGATCCAACTTTACCAGCCTACCTTACAGCTAAGTGGGAGAAACTAGATCTAAACTTGTGCTCGCAAGCCACCAAGCAATCTTACAAGTTTCTTTCTTACCCACTTACTACTGTCTGATATCAACTCGCTCTCTACTCTCCTCTCCTCTACCTCTGCCTACCGATGAGAATGTTTTACTGTCTCTATTATATTAATACTTATACTCTATTTTTAAGTATTATCAGAACAATTGTGAACTTTTAGTCAGTTGAACTTGTGTCAAGTATAGATAGAACCATTAAACCATGGGTGGAATAGATATGTCATATTATATATATA